>CAUYQU010067726.1:0-21620 GCA_963574635.1 Cheracebus regulus | reverse complement strand
CCCGTCCGTCCCGTACACTCCGCACCGGGAAGCGCCGCGCTGGGGCGCCGGCAAAACAGCCGCGCCGGCCAAACGAGTCGCGCTGGCGACCCGTGTGGCTCCTCTGCCGGGAATCTCCCGGTCTGTGGGCAACAAAAATTCATCGGAAATTGCGGCGTCCACTCGTTCTCTGCGCTTTCACTGGGAGCTACATTCCTGAGCTGTTGCTATTCAGCCATCTTGGATCTCTCCCCCAATTTTGAATAGATTTTTTGTAGAGATGGAGTCACACTGTATTGCCCAGGCTGGTCTAGAACTCCTGGCCTCAAGTGATCTTACTGCCTCCACTTCTCAAAGTATTGGGACTATAGGCATGAGCCACTGTGCTCAGCTTATATAGTTTTTTTGTTTTTGAGACAGGGTCTCACTCTGTTGCCCAGACTGGAGTGCAGTGGCACGATCTCAGCTCACCGCAACTTCCACCTACCAGGCTCAAGTGATTCTGCTGCAGCCTCCCAAGTAACTGAGATTACAGGCGTGCCACCCGGCTAATTGTTGCATTTTTAGGAGAGACAGGGTTTCACCATGTGGCCAAGCTGGTCTCAAATTCCTGACCTCAAATGATCCACCTAATTTGGCCTTCCAAAGTGCTGGGATTACAGGCATGAGCCACTGTGCTTGGCCTCTATATAGGTTTTAATAAATAATAAAGACTCTAAATTATGCTTATTTACTACCAAATAATCTTTTTAAATGAAAAATTTGTTATCCCTCCCAACCCTTAGCCACGACTCCAAGTATGAAACAGGCATATCTGTTTGCTGCTATTAGGCTGTAGTTCACACTGGTTTAGTATTGCTGTAGATCACTTTTAGGGACATTTAATGAATTTTTTATATTACATCTCGAGCACTAGCCATTTATTTTCTCTTGAAGCAGTGGTTTATGGTAATACATTGTGCTCAATTCTTTTTTGGTTCTTTATCAAATTGAACACAGTAGCTTCTGTTGCTTGAGTTATTGTAGAGTTATGAGGGGAAATTAATGCTAGTGACCAGTGTATAAGAATTAAAAACCTCCGTTCAGAAAGGCACTACAGAGTACAATAATGAACTGATACTATAAATGACATATCTTGACATTGGGGGTTTAGTATAAATAAATACATATTAGGTTACAATCTCTGGAAATTGAAAAGCCTATTATTTACCCTAAAAATGGTCATAGCTCAGAAAACAGAATTATATGTCGTTTTCTTGCTAACCTACCAGAGCCTACCTGCTCCAAAGATTATACAGCTAAAGCCTGATCCACTAAATTGTCAGTCACATGGGCTTTAGAGTATGTTGACTTGATCAAACATTTACTATTTATAAAAATTTGCAGCCGGGCACGGTGGCTCGCGCCTGTAATCCCAGCACTTTGGGAGGCCGAGGCAGGTGGATGACAAGGTCAGGAGATCAAGACCGTCCGGGCTAACATGGTGAAACCCCGTCTCTACTAAAAATACAAAAATTAGCTGGGCATGGTGGCACGTGCCTGTAGTCCCAGCTACTCAGGAGGCTGAGGCAGGAGAATCGCTTGAACCTGGGAGGTGGAAGTTGTAGTGAGCTGAGTTCAGGCCACTACACTCCAGCCTGGGCGACAGAGCTAAACTCCGTCTCAAAAAAAAAATTTGCTTCTAGCTTATATCCTGACACTTAAAGCCAAGTGCTCTTGTAGAAGTCACTTAGCTAATGAGGTAAAACTGAGTCCTTTCTCCAACTGTTGAATGAGGATGGTGATAGACTCTTTCTTTGCTCTCTCCCAGGGGGGTAGGAGATCAGGATGAGCTGATATCCGTGAAGGAGCTTTGGATACTATAAAGTGCTTTAGGAATGTATGGGATTATTATTTTATGAAATTGTTAATTTGTCTTCATAATTTTAGATACAAGATCTCTATTCCAGTGCTAATGCTTATGGAAGATCTTTTCACTTTCTTAGAAAATATTGCCAAGGCCGGACACAGTGGCTCATACCTGTAATCCCAGCACTTTGGGTGGCTGAGGTAGGAAGATCACTTGAGCCCAGGAGTTTGAGGCCACCCTGGGCAACATGGCTAGACTCTATCTCTACAAAAATTGAAAGAAAAAATTATCCAGGTGTGGTGGTGCACACCTGTGGTTTCAGCTACTTGGGAGGGTAAAGAGGGAAGATCACTTCAGCCCAGGAGGTCGAGGCTGCAGTGAGCTATGATTGTCACACTCCACTCCAGCCTGGACAACAGAGTGAGACCATGACTCAATAAATAAATAAATAAATTATATATATATCCAAGTATAATTATATAGTTAGAGGTCAGTTTCATCACAGATTTTTCAATTTATTCTAATTTTTGTCAGTTAAGCAGTAGGGATAAATTAGAGGAGGAAAGAAAAACCAATCCTTCCTTCATTCCTTCTTCCTTCCTTCCTTCCTTCCTTCCTTCCTTCCTTCCTCACTTCCTCCCTCCCTCCCTCCCCTTTTTATTTTATTATTATTATTTTTAAAGTGATTTATTTAGAGAAAAAGGAGAAGGAGAGAGAAACAGCTAACTCTCACACTGAGTGAGAGAAAGAAAAGCCACTCTCACACTGAGTGAGAAGGATTCCCAGAGGGGGAAAACCGGAGAAGGAAAGCTCCTCTCACACTGGTGAGAGAATCCGGAAAGATGGAATCCAGGAGAGGAAAGCAGCTTCTACACTGAGTGTTAGGGAACTGAGAGAGAGAGAGGGAGCTTAGGAAAGAAAAAGCAGCTTCCACGAGAGAGTATTCGTGGAAGGGAACCCAAACATGGAGTCCTTTTTTTTTGGACAGAGTCTCACTGTGTCAGCCAGGCTAGAGTGCAATGGTGTGATCTCAGCTCAATACAACCTCTCCATCCTGGGTTCAGATGATTCTCAGGCCTCAGCCTCTTGAATAGCTGGAATTACAGACATGAGCCCTCTACCTAACATGGTTCTTTTTTTTTCTTTTTCTTTTCTTTTCTTTTTTTTTTAGACGGAGTCTCACTCTGTCACCCAGGCTGGAGTGGAATGGCGTGATCTCAGCTCTCTGCAACCTCTGCCTCCCAGGTTCAAGCGATTCTCTTGCCTCAGCCTCCCAAGTAGCTGGGATTACAGGTGCTCACCACTGCACCCAGCTAATTTTTTGTATTTTTAGTAGAGATGGGGTTTCACCATGTTAGTGAGGCTGATCTTGAACTCCTGACCTTAGGTGATCCACCCACCTCAGCCTCCCAAAGTGTTGGAATTATAGGCATGAGCCACCACGCCAGGCCTACGTGGTTCTTTTTTTTTTTGAAATGGAGTTTCGATCTTGTTGTCCAGGCTAGAGTGCAATGGCACAATCTCAACTCACTGCAACCTCTCCCTCCCGGATTCAAGCAATTCTCCTGCCTCAGCCTCCCTATAGCTGGGATTACAGGCATGCACCACCATGCCCAGCTAATTTTGTATTTTTAGTAGAGATGGGGTTTCTCCATGTTGGTCAGGCTGGTCTTGAACTCCTGACCTCAGGTGATTCACCTACCTCAGCCTCCCAAAGTGCTGGGATTACAGGTGTAAGCCACCTTTTCTTTTTCTATTCAGCTTTTTTGGTAGGATTAGAGTAGTTGTAAGGGAGTGTTGATAGGATAGTGAAGAAATCTTAACCTTTGTGGAAAACATGCAAGACACTGTCATAATGTTTAAGAATACATAAATGTTGTCATTTTGTACATGTCCTTTGGAAACTTGCTTTTTTTATTCATCTTTTTCTTTTTTATTGAGATGGAGTCTCGCTCTGTTGCCCAGTCTGGAGTACAGTGGTGCGATCTTGGCTCACTGCAACTTCTGCTTCCCAGGTTCAAGTGATTCTCCTGCCTTAACCTCCTGAGTAGCTGGAACCACAGGCACATGCCACCACACCTGGCTAAAGTTTTGTATTAGTAGAGACAGGGTTTCACCATGCTGGCCAGGCTGGTCTTGTCCTCTGACCTCAGGAGATCCAATCCAACAGGCTTGGCCTCTCAAAGTGCTAGGATTACAGGCGTGAGCCACTGCGCCCAACTGTTCAGTATTGTTTTAAAGACTCACCTGTGTCGACACATGTAGACCTAGGTCATCGTTTGAATTGCTGTGTAGTATTGCGTTATGTGATGAAGCCGTAATTTATCCATTCTCCTATTTACAGCCAATAACGTTGTGTTCACTTTTTCCACCCTGACAAACAGTGCAGCAGTGAACGTCCTTCTGTATTTTTCTTTGTGCGTGTGTGGGAGTTTCTCTAGGGTGATGGATTAGGCAGGATAGGATAGGTTTTCCTGTGGTAATAAACAGCCCCCAAATCCCAGTTGTTTAACCACAAAGTGTATCTCTTGTGGGGTGTGGTTATGGGGGTGCTCTGCCATGTAATCTCTCAAGGACCCAGACTGCTAGAGCTCACACTGTCATGTGGCTGCACAGCTGAAGTATGCAGCCTCCTTGCTGTCAACACAGGGCAAGTGAGCAGGGCGAAGTGCATATGGACTGACTCCCTCTGTTCAGGAAAGGGAAGGAGTACCAGTTATTGGTTAGCACTAGTAATGCCTACTGAAGATGGACACCTGGAAGTGCTGGCCTAGACTATTTAATACTGAGTATGTAACACACTGCCTGGAACTGTTCCACAAGCACCCAGACAGAGCGGCGACCAGTTTGTCCCCAGATTAGTTAATTTGAAAAATTTGAATTTGGGAGCCCTTTAGTCTTAAATTACAAATTATTGTGTATCAAGGACTTAAAAAAATAATAAAACAAAGTGAAGGCTAGAATCTTCTGTCTTAGGATTTGTAATTTAGTACAACTACTACTTATATTTAAAAATCTAGAACAGAGATTTTCTGTTGGCCTGGGTTCAGTTACAGAGAGATGAACCTACTATTTTTAATGGGAAGGGGTTGATTATAGAGTATTATATAGCCAACAGTTATGGAGAGGGCTGAAAAAGCAGGTTCTTGGTTGGACTTCTTCATGAGTGATTCCCAGACAGAACCACCTCACAGACCTGGGCCACTGAGGAAGCTGCAGCCTCTTCAGGAATTGGGAAGGTGTCAGCTGTAGAATCTCTACCATAATCAAGGCCTTCTTGCTCCTGGTTCCAGAGCCAGGTTATGGTCAGCCAGCAAAATTAATGCCCTGCACTCTGCTCCTAACACCCACGAAGCCAGTGCCTGGACACAGGACCGCTTGTTCCACCTCAGAAAACCAAATGCTTCCCAGCCAGGCTTGCCCACAGCAACAGATGTGTGCTGGGCCTCTCATCTGCTTTCCAAATCTCATGTGATTGTATCCAACTTGCAGACCTCAAATCACATTTAAACTCTAGCTGCAGGGGAGATGGTGATGTGGCTTTAAGATGTTCAGCCTCTGCACTATAGGAAGGGACACTGGAAGGAGGGTGGAATGGCTACGGAGTATCTGTCCACCATACGCACTCCAAATTCTTAACCTGATATGAAGATGTATGGGTATAATTTAGGGAGTCTTTGACCCCTGTAATTTTATGCATACTCGGGAATGTACCCAAGAACATTTTTCTTTCATTAGATTCTCAAAGGGAACAATGACCCCACCAGAGGCTAAGCACCGTTAACCAGATAAGTTAAGTAATTAAGCACCCAGATTCTGAAGGCAGGCAGACCTAGATGTGAATCCTGTCTCTGCTTCTTAGCTGTTGTGAGATTTGGGCATGTTATTTCACTTCTGTAAGCCTTAATTTTCTCATCTTTAAAATAGGGTCCTGAGGATACTTTCATGAAGGTTTCATGGTACCACCATCCTACTGGGAACTGTAACTCCCGCTGCCCACCAAGTATCTATAATATCTTTGGCTTGGCACTCGAGGTCATCTCTGAAGTAGCCCAGACATGCTTTCTTGCCCTACTGCAAGGTTGCTATGAGGGTGAAGTATAGAATGCATGTATGATAAATGCCTGGCCCCCAAAAACAACCAATAAGTAGTCTTATCTTCCCAAAGCTAGTGGTTACACTGTATATTCATTCATTCCTCAGAAGAACATGGCCAACATGAAATTGATGGTGTGCTGCTGCCATCTCTGTTAAGAATACCCTTTGGTGGCCGGGTGCGGTGGCTCACGCCTATAATCCTGGCACTTTGGGAAGCTGAGGCAGACAGATCACTTGAGGTCAGGAGTTCAAGACCAGCCATGGCCAACATGGTGAAATCCTGTCCCTGCTAAAAATATAAAAAATTTAGCTGAGCATGGTGGTGAGCACCTGTAATCCCAGCTACTAGGGAGGCTGAGACTGGAGAATCACTTGAACCCAGGAGGCCGAGGTTGCAGTGAGCCAAGATCGTGCCACTGTACTCCAGACTGGGTTACAAAGCAAGACTTCGTTTCAAAAAAAAAAAAAAAGAACACCCTCTAATAACTCCTACTTGTGCAGCAGAAGTGAACTTGGCTATCATTTCCTCTGTTCCCACTGCATGCTGTGCTATTGCTGTGCTATTTATCACAGTGGTATTTACTGTCTTGTAGTTGCCTCTGTTCATCTCCTCTTTTTTTTTTTTTTTTTTTTTTTTTGAGATGGAGTCTTGCTCTGTTACCCAGGCTGGAATGCAGTGGTGTGATCTTGGCTCATTGCAACCTCCACCTCCTGGTTTCAAGTGATTCTCCTGCCTCAGCCTCCCAAGTATCTGGGGCTACACAGGCACGTGCCACCACACCTGGCTAATTTTTGTATTTTTAGTAGAGATGGGGTTTCACCATGTTGGCCCAGCTGATCTTTAACTCCTGACCTCATGTGATCTGCATGCCTCAGCCTCCCAAAGTGCTGGATTACAGATGTGAGCCACAGTGCCCGGCCTCATCTCCTCTTAAATGTCTTTAGAGCAAAGATTATGTCATAACCCTGGCACCTAGTAAAGTGCCTATTACATAGTAGATTTTTAATATAAATGTTTGTTAAATGTGTGAATGGATAACAAAGAAACTGATTAATGTTTTTAGCTTGGAGGAGAGAAACCTAAGGGCAGATACGTTTGCTGTTTGAAAATATTTAGACTGTCATGTAAAGGGGAGTTGGTCTCACCCTATACTGCTTTAGAAGGCACAATTAGGAGTTGTGGATGGAAGTCACAAAATAAGGCACTTTTGGCCTCAATATGAAAAGAGCTTTCAGATAACGAGAGAATCAAATAATGGGGTTGTGTCTTGGAAGCCAGTGATTATTGGTCATTGGAGGTATTAAAGGAGACGCAAGATAGGAAGACATAGATGGGGTTTGAATGCTGTGCGGGGCTTCTCAGCACTCTTCCTTTTCTTAATGCTTTTAACAAGCAGACTAGGGAATATTAAGGATAGGGCCTCTGCTCTCAGAGAGATTATTGTCTTGCTCAGGGAGAGAAGATATATTCAGGTGGGAAAGAGCAAAGGATGTTAGGAAAGGCTTGGCTGGAATATTCAGGGGAATATGTGGAGTGAGGCAGGAAAGCATGTTTGGGCTACTTCAAAGATGACCTTGAGTACCAAGCCAAAGGTTTTGGAGATATTTGGTGGGCATTGGGCATTATAGATACCTAGCAAGATTCTAGCACCATGAAAGCGCCACAAAAGTGTCCTGAGCACCTAGAACAGTACTTGGCACATACCAGATCTTCAATAAATAGTCGTTGAAGGAATTTGTTAGAATGTCCGAGCTATGATTTAAGAAAATTATCCTGTAATGTGCATTTAGGTTGTAAGTGGAAAGGAGTACCCTTCAGTAGGATGGAGGGAGAGCCTGAAGAAAGGCAGAAGCCATCAGTAGGCATCTTAGCTGCGGGATTGGTCAGAGGGGAGAGCAGTAAAAATGATTCCATGACGGTGAGTCTGGTGACTAGAAATGGGAGTGACATTCATAGAGTAGGGCGGTTCCCTATAGTTCCTTCTTGTGCAAAAGAAGATGAGGCTTTGGGTTGTGGGCCTGCTTCAGTAATAGCATTAGCCTAACAGTCTCTGTGACTCTGTCCCTCTCGGTGGTTTCTGCATACGTGTTGCTCACTCAACACTCTTTGCATGTTCATGGTTCTCATGTGACTTGAAAATCTAGGTCTCTGGAAAGAATCAACTGTAATGATCAGAACGATTGCCTGGTAGGATGTATTTCCTTTGAGTTCAGCAAGACACGCCACCTCACATGGTGTTCCTGTTCATTCATAAGGCTGTCATAGTGTATGAATTAGGAGACCCTTTGGACCAGTTCTCCTATGTTTTCCATCTTGGAAAAACCAGAACTCTGTTTTCTTGAGCAAATGGCCTTGCCACCGGCCCTGAAGCTCCTTTTCCTAGGTTTGTGGGGGTTGGTGGAGTCCTGGCAGTCTGCCGCTCTTGCTGGCCTCCAGAAATCAGGGCTGTGACCTTCCTTCCACAGACGCCAGTTCTAGCTGCAAGGCTGATGACCGAGGAGGACCAGCACGCAGCTCAGGGCCTGCCTTCCAAGGGCTTCACTGTGCAGCAGCAGCACTTTGTAGTATCATAGATGAGTTTTTGTCAAAACACAGAGAAGATTACACTTCTCATTTATTACAAAATGACTTGATAGCATAGTAGATGGCCCCTTATATAAGCCACTTAGTGTTATTTCAAAGGAAGCAAGTCCGTGAGAAAAGGGGCAACCACTTTTCTCATAGAGAAGAATAGGTTTCTAAAGGAAAAGATCAACAAATACAAATGCTGTGGTATTTATACCTATTTAGAAAGGCAGTTGAGTTTGAGAGGCTATGTTTTCTCATTTTCCCTTTCTCGTTGGTGTTTGACAGACCTGGTTAGCAGGAGCTTTCCCATTGATTCTCCTGGAGAGAGCTGCCTCTAGGGTTTCTGCGTTTGTTTGGAAGTGTTAATATTTTTTTTTTGTCAAATGAAAGGTTGCCATTTCATTTGTTCAGATCTCTCACACACTGTTGCAGCAATCTTTAGATTTCAAATTGGCTAATTCAGTGAGTTACTTAATTCTTCACAACTTTTAAAACATTTTGAGTCTTTGAATACAGCAAAATTGGTGCCCCTTTTCAGCTATTTTTTTGGCATTGCTATGTTCCAAGCCATTGAGATCTGTTTTACGCTGACATTTTCTCTTCCCCTTTGGGATTCTGCTCACTATGTTCAAGGCAACTCGATAGCATTTTGCCAAAAAGAGAAGTTAGGGCTAGTGTGAGTTGAGGGGAAGAGGATGTTTCTGTTGCTGCTGCTTGCTGAGTTATCTTTACGTATCTAAAAGAAACCTGTAACACAGGGCCAGCCCGACACTGGCCTTTGCAGTGTCAGCCTTGGTTGACTGTGCTCTAATAGGGATGTCTGATCTGCATCTACTTTAACTTGGCTATAAGAAGGTTTTGGAAAATGTATGTCTGAGAATGTTTGAAAAGAAAATGGAAATAAAGCTCCTTTTTGCCGGGCGCTCATGGTTGGAATTTGGGCATTTAGAATCCTTGGAGCCCTCAGCCTGAGCAGAGCTGAACTCCCCTTAGGGCACTACCTGTCATCTTCACACACAGCTGTGCTCCAGAGCAGGGAGCTGATGGAAAGGGGGGCCCAGACCATTTCATTCTATAGAATTCCCTTCTGGCCTGCTATGAGAAGGCAGTTTGGGCCCTGTTAGAAGTTTACTTTATAAGTGAAGAACTTGAGGCTGGCTGTGTTCATATTCTCAGAACTTGGTGAGAATGAGGTCCTTTAGGCTCTAAGATCAGCACCATCAGCCAATCAGGAAGAGCTCCTCTGACTCCTGGAGGAGAAAGCCAGATGGGGAGAAGCATACAAGTCCTGTTTTCCTATTGAAAACCTAAATTGGCCAGGCAGAGTGGCTCATGCCTGTAATCCCAGCACTTTGGGAGGCCAAGGCAGGAGGATTGTTTGGGCCCAGGAGTTCGAGACCAGCTTGGGCAACATGGTGAAACCTGGTCTCTATAAAAAATACGAAAATTAGCTGGGGCATGGTAGTGCATGCTGATAGTCCCAGCTCTGAGGGATGCTGAGGTGGGAGAATTGCTTAGGCCTAGGAAGCAGAGGTGGCAGTGAGCCAAGACTGCACCATTGCACTCCAGGCCTTTTTTGTTGTTGTTTGTCTCAAATAAAAAGAAAACCAAAATTGTACCTGAAAGACTGGAGAAAGCTGATGAAGACGTTGAGAAAGTGAAGAAGCAGTGGCCCCTCCAGGCACACTCCGGTGCTGTCCCTTCTTTTCTCTCCAGTTCTCTTAGCTATAAAATGGGACTTATAATAATCCCTTCCTTGAAGAGATGTTAACAGTACTTAGATGATTGCTAACTTATATCAAGTACTTACTCTGACCCAGGTATCGTACTGAGTGCTTGACATATATTATCTCTACTGCGTTTTGCAGAGTGGCTGAGATATTTTTTTCTTTTGAGACAGAGTCTTGCTCTGTCGCCCAGGCTGGAGTGCAATGATGCGATCTCAGCTCACTGCAACCTCCACCTTCCAGGTTCAAGTGATTCTCCTGCCTCAGCCTCCCATGTAGCTGGGATTACAGGCATGAGCCATCCTGCCCGGCTAATTTTTGTATTTTCGCCATGTTGGCCAGACTGGTCTCGAACTCCTGACCTCCAGTGATCCACCTGCCTTGGCCTCCCAAAGTGCTGGGATTACAGGTGTGAGTCACTGTGCCCGGCCAAAAGTGGCTAAGATTTTGGGCTCAGGAATCAAGCAGAACTGGAATAGAGTACTGACTGTCCTTACTAGTGGTGAGATCTAGCTCGTTTTTCAACCAAAATCAGACCTATTTCATTGGGTTTGGGAGGCTAAGAGAGGGCATTGTCTCATTCATCAGAGTACAGGGGGAACTGATGAGATGCCTTCCGAAGGTTCTCCAGGGCTCTAGAAGACTGGGAGCCACCATACAATTTTCAGACTTATGTGTAGCAAGGGAGAGTGTTTCCCAGGATATCAGCCATTTGTTGTAATAATTATTGAGTATATGTTGTGCCTAGGATTCCCCTAGAGGTTTGCAGGCAATCTTTCTTACTCTTCCAGTAGTCAAGCAGGGCCAGTGGAGCAAAAGCAACTGCAGTTTCAGACCGTGAATTTTAAATCATTATAACTAGGCTTAAACACATCTTTATTAATCAAAATAGGGAACCATTATAATCAACACATTTTTGCCAGTGAGAAATAAGTTTGTTTATTCCTGTAGTGTAAAAATCCGTGCTTTGGGATTTGACAGACTCTTGGAAAGCATTTTCTGCATCCTGTTGGTTGTAGAAGAGTTTTCCCTGCAAAAAGTTGTCAAGATCCTTGAAGAAGTGGTAGTTGGTTGGTGAGAGGTCAGGTGACTATGGCAGATGAGGCAAAACTTGATAGCCCAATTCGTTCAACTTTTTTTTTTTTTTTTTGAGATGGAGTCTTGCTCTGTCGCTCAGGCTGGAATGCAGTGGCACAATCTGGGCTCACTGCAACCTCCGCCTCCTGGGTTCAAGTGATTCTCCTGCCTCAGCCTCCAAGTAGCTGAGATTACAGGCGTGTGCCACCATGCCCGGCTAATTTTCGTATTTTTAGTAAAGACAGAGTTTCGCCATGTTGGCCAGGCGGGTCTCCAACTCATGACCTCAAGTGATCCGCTCAGCTCACCCTCCCAAAGTGTTGGGATTACAGGCATGAGCCACTGCACCCGACCCCGAATCATTCAACTTTTTTTTTTTTTTTTGAAGGAAGATGCCACTTTTATTTAAACACAAAACGTGCACATAAGCTGTCTACTCATTTTCTTCACTGCGCAGCCTGGCATTGGGGTTGGTGACTCTGACGGCCAGCTAGGCAGCTCTTTCCATGATGGCTTTGCGGTTCTTGGAGGAAACATTGTGGGTGATCTCAGCACAGTAAGATTTGTTGCACATCAGCAGCACTTCCAGCTCCTTGACGTTGTGGACCAAGGACTTCCGGAAGCCACTGGGCAGCATGTGCTTTGTTTTTTTGTTGCTCCCATAACCAATGTTAAGCATCAAGATCTGGCCCTTGAACCTTCTGCGAACCCTGTTGTCAATACCTCTGGGTTTCCGCCAGTTACGCTTTATTTTGACATATCGGTCTGACTGGTGCCGGATGAACTTCTTGGTTCTCTTTTTGATGATCTTGTGTTTCACAAGGGGTCTAAGGGCGGCCATGATGCCGAGGAGGAGATCGCTGCTACCTCCGTAGGCAGTGCCGAGGAAGAGAGAAGGGATGTTCTCATTCAACTTTTGATATGTTGATTGTGAGACGTGCGGTTGGGTGTTGCGTGGAGAAGAATTGGGCCCTTTCTGTTGTTGACGAATGCTGGCTGCAGGTGTTGCAGTTTCCTGTGCATCTCATTGATTTGCTGAGCGTCATTCTCAGATGTAATGGTTTGGCCAGGATTCAGAAAGCTGTGGTGGATCAGACAGGCAGCAGACCACCAAACAGCGACCAGGACCTTTTTTTGATGCTAGTTTGGCTTTGGGATGTGCTCTGGAACTTCTTTTGGTCTGACCACTGAGCTGGTCATTGCTGGTCATATAAAATATGCTTTAGGTCGCACATCACAACCTTGGGAAATGGTTTGCTGCGTAGAGTAAGAGAAGACGACACTTCAAAATGACAATTTTTTTGATTTTCACTCAGCTGATGAGGCACCCACTTATTGAGCATTTTCTACTTTCCAATTTGCTTCAAATGCCGAACGGTTGTCGGAGAATGGTCAACATTGAGTTCTTTGGCAACTTCTCTTGTAGCTGTAAGAGGATCACCTTCTGTGGTTGCTCTCAATTGGTCATTGTCCGCTTCCGACGGCCAGTCATTGCACCTCATCTTCAAGGCTCTCATCTCCTTTGTAAAACTTCTTGAACCACCAGGGCACTGTACGTTTTATTAGTAGCTCTTTGGCCAAATGTCTTGTTGATATTGCGAGTTGTCTCCACTAGTTTACTTTTAGATTTACTTCCTCTCCTTTTTATGGCCATTCACAGTGTTTGGCATACAATTCAAATCCCATCATTGACTTCCAGGTGGGAGACTGGCATCTCTCTATTCTTCTCATGTTAAGTTCTTAGACTGTAAACCTGCCAGTCCCTCCCTACCCTGAAGCCTCCCATGGTCTTTTCTCTCTCCCTTGTGAAGGAAAGGTCCCTGTTTTGAAGCATTATTCAGAGCAGAAGGAGTACAAAATCAAGACATGCTGAAAAACCCGTTTTAATCAACTCCCCTTTTAATTTTTTCAAAAGTCATTATTAAGCATCGGAAGCCCTTGACTGTCATCAACAATGAGTGCAGTATTTCTTCTCTGTGCCACACGTGGTGCCACTCCACTGCTACGATGTGTTCAGAACACACACATTTATAGGAACATTACTTCTCTGAAGTAATTTGAATCTTCGTTTAGTAGACTAACCATTTCTTCAAATTTTGTTTTTTAATATACAGGAAAGTTACAGGCTTTTTTCTCCTTTATTCAACAAATGAAAGTGACTTTATATTCATCTCATTACAAAATAAGTAAATGCTCGTTATTTAAAAAGAAAATTCACAAGTACAGAAAGAGATGCTGGAGAAGGTAACAGTCTCCTACAGCCCCAGCCCCTGGAGAGAACCACCTTGTGGTCACCTTTCAGATTTATTTCTCGGCCGTAGTCACTCTTGTCTGATGAAGAAGGGTTCATAGTAGATATGCTGTTTTTGTTCATTTGCCTTTAAAACAATATATATTGTAAACATTCTTTTGTGCCATTGCATATAAAACATGGTGACGTTTAATTTTGTGTGGTGTGCATGTGTGTGCACTTTCAGAAAACTTGTTTATAGTGACTTTCAAACTGAGCATTTACAGTGAAAAAATAACAGTTGTTGGGTGTGTAGAGTGTGCAGGGTTTCGCTGAGCACTTTACGGGGGTGTCTCATTGAGTCCATCACTTCCGTGAGCTTGTGCAGTAGCCACCTTAACGATACTCCTGCTTTCGGTCTGCCTCCTCTGCAACTTCTTCTTCATATGAAAACCTGAATAATCTTTCAGGAATGCAAATGAGATCATGTTGCTCCTCTGCTCAAAACCTTTCAAATAGCTTCTCCTTCCACGTCCAAAAAAAAAAAAAAAAGCCAAACCCATAACCAAGATCTGGCCTAGTTCCCAGCCCTGCTTCAGTTATCATTGTTGGCCCGTCTTTCCGTTTCTTCCGTGTGGCATTGGTTTCAGCCTCAGGGCCTTTGCAGTTCTTTCTGCTTTCCCTATCCTGGGACATTTGGATGGTTGGTTGGTTTTTTTTTTTTTTTTTGGTTTGTTTGTTTTTCATTTCAAGTCCTAGTTCAAATTGAATTCAAGTAAAGTGACCCCATAATACATGTTCATTGTGGAACAAAATTTAAATTTAGCAAAGTAAAGAATAGAGCATGTCACTCCTGACTCCACCATCCACTCAACATTTTTGTGATTTTTTTTTTTCATTTTATTCATTCATTCTCTTAACACAATGCCTACAATATGCCAGGTATATTATACTGGTGTTAGATTGGGCTATAACATTAAAAAGGACAGTCATGGTTGTTGCCCTTGAGGTCTGTTAGAGCATTTTCCCTTCTGTGGAGGAGGCTACATGGTGTAATGGTTAAAAACTCACACTCTGAAGCCAGGTTAGGATGTTACAAAAATCCCATTTCTACCCCTATCCAGTTGTATGGCAGTTTCTTATACTCTGAGCTCCACCAGTATTAGTTACTTATTTCTACATAACAAATTATTTCAAAATATAGTGGCTTAAAACAACAGATACATATTATTTCACAGTGTCTGTGGGTCAGTAATTCAGAAGTGGTTTAGCTGAGTGGTTCTAGCTTGTGGTCTCTCATGAGATTGTAGTCAGGATGTCAGCTGGAGCTGCAGCCATCTGAAAGCTCAGCTGGGGCTGGTGGACCTGCCTCCGAGGTGACTCACTCACAGGGCTGGCGAGCAGAGCTGGCATTTGTCAGGAGGCCACAGTTCCTTGCCACACGGACCTCTCTGCAGGCTTCTTGAGTGTCCTCACAACATGTCAGCAGCTTTCCCCAGAGCAAGCAATCCAAGAGATCACAAGGCACAAGCCATGTGTCTTTATAGCCACAAATGCCACCCTGTTGTTCTGTAGTATCCTGTTGGTTCCCTAGTCTACCCTATTTGGTGAGGGAGGGTGTTCACTCAGCAAGAGCGCTAGGAATCAGTGGGGGCATTTTTGAGGCTGGCCACTGTCTGTAAAATGAGCATCAGAATGATACCTACACTGCTACCACCCCCTGCCAGCACAAGGGGAACGTGAACCTAACATAATAGGGGTAGGGACGGGACAGAAGGGGCTTCCCAGAGGAGGAGACTCTTAGGCAGAGACTGGGCCACTGAGTGGGCGTTCGGGAGGTGAGGACGTTCCAGGCCGAGGAGTGGTGTATGGGAAGGTCCTGAGTGGGAAGGCACTCCCTGAGGTAGCGCATGGCTGGAGGGGACACCCAGGCAGGCCAGGGTCAGGGAGGCCAGGACACACTCATCACTGTGCCCTTGAGGGAGATCTTTCTTCTCTAGGAAGATAGCTGAGCTTACCCCAGAAACCAGGGGAGAAAATTGGAGCCAAATTTCCTGGGATGCGTTTCTTCTGCAAAGTGAGGTTTGTGTGTAGGAGACATCTGTCCGGAGCTCTTCAGGTTTTATTTCATTATTGCTGGAGGGAACGAACTCTGGTCGTTTTGGTTGGGACTGAACTGTATTATAGCTGACGCTTTCCCATGTTCAAAGTTCCCCCTTCCATTAGGGGGGGCTGTGCTTTGTGCTTCTTCTTGTAACAATATGTTTAGCTTTTTTAGCAGCATCAGATTCTCCTTCTGATGAATGCATCCAATAAACCTGGACACCTGTATAGATTTCTTTTTCCTGGTGGCATTGTATTTTCTTTTTCTTTTTGATTCTTTGAAATGGAGTCCCCCTCTGTCACCCAGGCTGGAGCACAGTGTCATGATCTCGGCTCACTGCAACCTCCGACTCCCAGGTTCAAGAGATTCTCTTGCCTCAGCCTCCCAAGCAGCTGGGATTATAGGCGACAACCACCACGCCTGGCTAATTTTTTTATATTTTTAGTAGAGATGGCATTTCACTATATTTGCCAGGCTGATCTCGAACTCCTGACCTCAGGTGATCCGCCTGCCTTGGCCTCCCAAAAGTGCTGGTGTTACCGGCGTGAGCCACAGCACCTGGTCTGTTTTCTTTTGCTTCTTAGGTGTAAGGTCAGATATAGTGCGTTTTGGGTCCCTGACACCTTGGGTTTGGATAAATATTATCATTTAAGAGGATGCAAGTAATAGGCCAGACGTGGGAGCTCATACCTTTAATCCCAGCACTTTGGGAGATCAAGGCAGGTGGATCACAAGGTCAGGAGTTCAAGACCAGCCTGGCCAATATGGTGAAATCCCACCTCTACTAAAAGTACAAAAATTATCTGGGTGTGGTGGCAGGTGCCTGTAGTCCCAGCTACTTGGGAGGCTGAGGCAGGAGAATCGCTTGGATCAGGTAGGCAGAGGTTACAGTGAGCCAAGATCGCACCACTGCACTCCAGCCTGGGTGACAGAGTGAGACTTTGTCTCAAAAAAGAAAAAGAGGATACAAGTAGAATTTGTAGTGTGCTGATTAAACAAAGTCTCTCCAAAGACAAGTTCCTTCACCCTTCTCTTTTTGGGCAGAGTTGATCATTTTCAGAATTCATCATTTTGTCAAGATGATTTTTTTTTTTTTTTTTTTGAGATGGAGTCTTGTTCCTTCACCCTGGCTAGAATGTGATGGCACGATCTTGGCTCACTGCAACCTCTGCCTCCCGGGTTCAAGCAATTTTCCTGCCTCAGCCTCCCAAGTAGCTGGAATTACAGGCACGTGCCAGCGTGCCTGGCTAATTTTTGTATTTTTAGTGAAAATGGGTTTTCTCCGTGTCGGCCAGGCTGGTCTCAAACTCCTGACCTCAAGTGAACTGCCTGTGTCAGCCTCCCAAAGTGCTGGGGTTACAGGCTTGAGCCACCGTGCCTGGCTAGTCAAGATTATTTTTTATTGTTAAATATGAATAATATGCTTTCCTCCAGACTTTTAGGACTTCCTGAAATTACATGCACACATTTGTGCAGTCTCATGTTTGGTTGTTGGTTTTGGGTTTGCTATTTTTGGGCAAGGAGGTTCAGATCCTTCATTAGCTTCTCAAAGGGGCTTGTTAGAGGTGCAAGGGTCAGCTTTCATTTGTTTATGACAGTGCTACAGCCAGCAACCTGGGAGACACCTGGGTGCTGCTCCCCACTTCAAAAACAGTTGCTAGCAGGATGGAAATCATGCCTACGTGGAAATCCATGCAGTGTTGGATATGCCATGGTTCATTTCTGTAAGCCTCCAACACTTCAGTTGTTTGTAGTTTTTCTCCCAGAACCTTCATGATCCATTTTTATACATTCTTATGACCTAGAAGTGGAATTTCTACATCAAAAGAATAGAAACTTTTTTTTTCCTTTTTTTTTTTTTTTTTTCAGAGACAGAGTCTTGCTCTGTTACCCAGGCTGGAGTGCAGTGGGATGATCTCAGCTTACCGCAACCTCTGCCTCCTGGGTTCAAGCGATTCTCCTTCCTCTGCCTCCCGAGGAGCTGGGATTACAGGCATCTGCCACCACACCTGGCTAATTTTTGTATATTTAGTAGAGACGGAGTTTCACCATGTTGGCCACGCTGGTTTTGAACTCCTGACCTTGTGATCCACCTGCCTTGATCTCCCAAAGTGCTGGGATTACAGGCATGAGTCACCACGCCTGGCCAAGAATAGAAACTTTTAAAGGTCTTTGATACATATTACCAGTTGCCCTTCTGGGAGGTATACTGGGAACGTCAGTGTACCTGTCTGTTAACAGTGATGGATCAGTATTCATATCTCTTATAAGGGAGGAAATGAAAGTCATTTGGTGGCGTAGAAGCACAATTAGACCTGACAGCCTTTGTGTTTCTCTTCTGTCCTGTAGGTCCCCCAATTCCCTTTACTGCTTTCTTCTTTACGCCACAGATTTAATGCTTTAACAAATATTGAAATGTTTGAAAATTACTGTGAATCTAATGGGGCATAATAGGCAGGTTTTCTTAATCCTGGCAATGACCAAACAAATCACTTATCTCTGGTGGGTTGGTGGAAAAACAGTTTGTCAGCAGAATTTGGTAAAGAAACAGTCATGAGAGCAGGGTGTTGGTCTCATATTTGAGTGCTTCCCTGAGGAAAGAAAAGGGAAGAATTGGGTGAATTCATCAGACCGTATTTGGCAGATGGAGATGAAGTGGGTGCAGGTCATCGCCCACGACCCATTTCCCAGGCTTGCAGAGAAACTGCTGCTCAGGAGCTTGTGACTGAGAGGGCCCTGGGCCATGGCATGTGTTGGTGCACTCTGAAGAATGCAGCCATGGCACTCAGACACATACCAAGCAGCCTTGGCCCCCAGTCCTCCTGCCAACCTGCTCAGGGGCATGCCGGATGACTGGAGCCTGGAAGGCAGGTCTTGCTGGGCAGGACAGATGCCTTACTGTTGGCGTTGGGAAGAGATCTGTGATCACAGACAGACTTCTGAGTAGGCCCTGAGGAAAGAGTGGTAAACATGCAGTGAAGGGCGGCCCCACCAAGGGTGGCTTCTGATGGGGAGTTCGGGGGTGCATGTGCTGGATGGATGTGGCTCACTGGGAAACACATGAGTACGTTAGAAACATGACGAAGTGCAGGCACTTGCAGGGGCCTTTGCTTTTGAGTTAGTAGGTTCCCACCAAACCTGGCCTTGTCTGTTTTTGATGCCTTAGGACTTGGAGAGAAGGGCACAGCCTGTGACCACAGCATCATTTCCCCAGGGGCCGTGCCCCTCTATCTTTCATCCTTGACTCCTACCTTGCCCTCTCTTTCTTGCCTGATACAGCACCAAGTGCCCAGAATAACTCTCACACCCACCCACTGCTGTGCTGTCAGGGCTACCACCCCGGCCCTACCCTGCCTTGTTCCGGCTCTGATCTGAAAGACTTCCCAGCTTCCTGTTGCCATCTGGGTCTGCCCTCCTTATGCTAGCAGAGAGACTCTGCCTCAGAAACTTAGATCTTTTCACTACCTAGTTTCCTGTCCCTCGATGGGTACCCATCTTGGTTAAGGTAATATTCAACTTCTCCCCACAGCCTGTGTGGTCTGGGCCTGGTTTCCCTCTCGAATTTCTCTCCTGTCACTCCCTTTGTTTACTGCCAGTGCTTTTTCCTTTTAGGGCTCCTTGGGCCCTGTCCTTCACTCAGCTTCTGGTGCCCGGCTCTTTCAGACCCATGCAGGCCCAGCTCACATGGCATCTCTCCGGAAAGATCTTCCCTGATGGCCAGTCCAGAGTCCCTACACCAGCATCAGCTCTTTGTCTCCTTCTCCTTTTCATTTCTTTGCAGCTCATGCCATATGAAATCACCTCGTTCCATTATTATTAATTAATTAATTTATTTATTTTTTGAGAACAAAGTTTCACTCTTGTAAGCCAGGCTGGAGTGCAATGGCTCGATCTCAGCTCACTGCAACCTCCACCTCCCAGGTTCAAGCAATTCTCCTGCCTCAGCCTCCGTAGTAGCTGGGATTACAGGTGCCTGGCACCACACTCTGCTGATTTTTTGTATTTTTCGTAGAGACGGGGTTTCACTATGTTGGCCAGGCTGGTCTTGAACTCCTGACCTCAAGCAATCCACCCGCCTTGGCTTTCCAAAGTGCTGGGATTACAGGCATGAGCCACTGCGCCTGGCTCTCATTCAATTACTGATAGATTTGTTTGGAATGCTAAGAGTCCCTTAGTGATCCCATTCTTCTAAAGGCTCACATGGCCTCAGAATGCCATATGACAGTGGAGAGTCTGACTTCATTTTTTTTTGAGATGGAGTCTCGCTCTGTTGTCCAGGTTGGAGTGCAATGGCGCATTCTCAGCTCACTATAACCTCTGCCTCCCGAGTTCAAATGATTATCCTGCCTCAACCTCCTGAGTAACTGGGATTACAGGTGCCTGCACCACATCTGGCTGATTTTGTATTTTTTAGTAGAGGCGGGGTTTCACCATGTTGGCCAGGCTGGTCTCAAGCTCCTCACCTCAGGTGATCCACCCGCTTGGCCTCCCAAAATGCTGGGATTACAGGCGTGAGCCACCATGCTTGGCCTGACCCCTTTTTTGAATACCGAGTTTGAGTTCTGGAAGAGTTGCAGGTTGTTTGAGAAGGGAACACATTTGATTCCTCAGAGCAGCCACAGGCCAGCTCTCCAAAGTGCACATGTGCATGTGTGTGCACTCACACACACATACACACACATTCACAAATAGGGCATCTCTTTTAAACGGAAATGGCCACCTGCATTTGAGAAAATAAAGTTTTTTGCAGCTCCTGACATGTTAAACTCAATCATCAAGATTTAGACTAATGAGAATTCTACACAACAGATGACTTGGTGTAGTTAACATGGAAATTGCAAGGAAAAAATATGAAGTGGAATCTTTGGATTTAAAAATTAGGACATTTTAAGATTTCCATAGTAATTTTTTAAAACCGATGTATTTCACTCCCAAAACCTTGCATTTTCATATGGTAGCTATCTGCTGGAGCTGAGTGGCTGATGCTCTCTTAAGGAGCATCACCCAGATGGGAGAGCCCCCTTGCCCTGCCCCATATACTCCTTCTATGTGTACAACTTCCTGAGCCCTGTAAGCACTAGAGCTTGCAGCCTCCTCTTTTTCTGTTTCCTGCTTGATGGGAAGACTGGCAGCAGCATTTACTTCGTTGCCACATTTGTGAATTTGTAAAGTAATTCATGCTTTGCTGGGTTTGTAACTTCATGGGAGACATGGTGTGCACTGGCATTTAGCAGCAACTCAGAGCTTATGGAAGACTTTCACTGGCAAGAGCAGAGTCCCCCCAGGATAGAACCAGTGATGACTGGCTATGTATTCTTAGTCTGATGGAGGTGGAAGTGAGGCAGCACCAAGGAGCAGAAACAGGAAGCTTCCCCTGATGACCACCCTGCCCCCAGCTAGGCTGAATGGCCTCCTGCAGTCCCCAGAGCCCTTGCATCAGCCTGGGCTTGCGCTGGTCACGGGGGCTGGTGCTTGTTACAGCCAGTGAAGAAAAAAGCTAGTCAGTTATATGATGGCCAAGGCTCTGTCTGACCCTGTGTGCTGTATTCCTGGCACGGAATAGTCTTTGTTTTTGTTTTTTTTCTTTTATGGAATAGTCTTTGTTGAAGGAACAAATTAGTACATCTTTCCAAGCCCATTCTATAGGGTCTTTGTGAGAATTAAATTAAAACCTTGAGAGAGATCCAAGATGGCCGATTAGCAGCAGCTCAGGAATGTAGCTCCCAGTGAAAGCGCAGAGAACGAGTGGACGCCGCACTTTCCAACGAATTTTTGTTGCCCACAGACTGGGAGATTCCCAGCAGAGGAGCAACACGGGTCGCCAGCACGACTCTTTTGGCCGGCATGGCTGTTTTGCTGGTGCCCCAGCGCGGCACTTCCCGGTGCGGAGTAATGGACGGACGGGCTCGGCTGATCCCATCCCCACAAGGAAAACAGCACTTGGAAGCGCTGAGGACTGAGAGTTTCACAGCAAGCACAGCGAACCC
>CAUYQU010067725.1:0-24179 GCA_963574635.1 Cheracebus regulus | reverse complement strand
AACACAATTATTGGCATAAAAGAGGTTTTTAATACACATTTTTAGACTGTATTCTAGCCTGGGCAATAAAACAAGAATCCTATTCTCTCTCCCTCTTTCTCTTCCTCTTTCTTTCTATCTTTCATTCTTTTTTTCTTTCTTAAAAAAAAAAAAATTAAAAAAATAAAAAAATAAAAATAAATAAAAATAAATAAATAAATAAAAAGATAAAAAAAAAAAAAAAAAAAACAAAGTGTCATATGCATGATCCAATGGAATTTATCCCTGAGATGAAAGGATGGTCCAACATAGGCAAATCAATAAACATGATATACTACGTTAACAACAAAGAATAAAATCATACTGTCGTCTAAATACACGAAAAAAAAAAAGCATCTGACAAAATTCACCATCATTTTATAATTTTTAAAACTCAACAAATTAGATATGGAACAAATGAACTTCAACCTAAAAAAAAGCCATATATGACAAATCAATATCTAACATCATACTAATGGTTAAAAGCTGAAAGGTTTTCCTCTAAGATTAGGAACAAACAAGGGTGCCCAGCCTCACTACTTCTCTGCAACATAGTACTGGAAGTCCTAACCAGCCCAATTAGCCAAGAAAAAGAAACAAAGGCACCCAAATTGGAAAGGAAGAAGTAAAATTTTCTCTATTAGCATGTGACATAATTTTATTATAAAAGACCTTTTTTACAGCCATGCACCATGGTGCATGCCTGTAATCTCAGCACTTTGGGAGGTCAAGGTGGGCAGATCACAAGGTCGAGAGACTGAGACCATCCTGGTAAAATGCTATCTCTACTAAAAAAAAAAAAAGTTAGCTGGACATGGTGGCACATGCCTATAGTTCCAGGTACTCAAGAAGTTGAGGCAGGAGAATTGCTTGAACCCAGGAGGCAGAGGTTGCAGTGAGCCAAGATTGTGCCACTATGCTCCAGCCTGGTGACAGAGCGAGACAACATCTAAAAATAAATAAGTAAATAAATAACCTTTAAGATTCTACCAAGATAGTGTTAAAACAAACAAATTCAATAAAGTTGTAGAATACAAAATCAACATATAAAAATCAGTTGCCATTTCTATGTGTTAATAATGAACTATCCTAAAACAAATTAAGAAAGCAATATAATTTACGATAGCATCACAAGGAATAAAATGCTCAGAATAAATTTAACCAAGAAGGTGAAATATCTGTACACTGAAAACTCTAAAACGTTGATGAAAGAAATTGAAGAAGACATAGTTACAATTCTTCACTCTGATGAATGGAAAGGCATCTTGTTCATGAATTGGAGGAATTAATATTATTAAAATGTCCATACCACCCAAAGGTATCTATAGATTCAGTTCAATCATTATTAGGATCCCAATGGCATTTTTACAAAAATAGAAAAATTAAGTCCTAAAATTTGTATGTAACCACAAAAAAATTCAAATATCTAAAGCAATCTAGAACAAGAACAAAGCTGGATGCATCATACTTCCTGATTTCAAGTTACATTACAAAGCTGTAATAATTAAAACAATATGGTACTGGCATAAAAACAGATGCACAAACCACTGGAAAAGATTAGAGAGCCAAGAAATAAGTCTACGCATATATGGTTAACTAATTTTCCACAAGATATCAAGAATACACAACAGGGAAAGGATAGTCTCTTCAATAAAACTGAGAAAACTAGATATCCATGTGGAAAAGAATGAAACTGGACCCTTATGCATACATAAAAATTAACTCATCATGGATTAATGACAAACAAAAGATTGGAAATCACAAAACTCCTAGAAAATAACACAGGGAAAAAGTTGAATAACACTGGTCTTGGCAATGACCTTTTGGATTTGACAATAAAGATAAAAATAAATCAGTGGGGCTACATCAAATTAATACGTTTATGCACAGCAAAGGAAACAACTAATGAAATAAAAAGGCAATCTACAGAATGGAAGAAAATATTTGCAAACCATACATCTGATAAAGAACCAGTATCTAAAATATGTAAGAAACCCATACAAAACAATAGCAAATTTTTAAAAACTGATTAAAGAATGGGCAAAGGATGAGAATAGACAATTTTCCAAAGAAGATATACAAATAATCAACAGGTATATAAGAGGTTCGACACCACCATATCACTAGTTATCAGGGAAATTCAGATTAAAATGACACCACCTCACACTTATCAGCACGGCTATTATCAAAAACTCAAATGATAGCAAGTGTTGGTGAAGATTAGAGAAAAAGAAATGCTTGTATGCTCTTGATGGAACTTTAAATTGGTCCAGTAATTATGAACAAAAATTGCTCAATTTCTCAAAATTGAGCAATTTTGGTCCTCAAAAAATTAAAAATAGAATTACTATATGAACCAGTCATTCTACTACTGGCTATGTTTCCAAAGGAAATAAAATCACTATCTCAAAGAGGTATGTGCAGTCCCATATTCATTGCAGCATTAGAATGACCATATGAACCACCAATCCTACTACTGGATATATTTCCAAAGCAATCAAAATCACTATCTCAAAGAGGTTTCTGTGGTCCTATATTCAATGCAGCATTACTTACAGTAACCAAGATATGAAAACAACCTAACTGTTCATCAACTGAAGAATGAATAAAGAAACTGGGGTGTGTGTACACATACACACTCTCTCACACACAAGAGAATACTATTAAAACTTAAACAAAAAGGAAATCCCACCATTTGCAACAACGTGGATAAAGCTGGAGGACAGGGAGCTAAGTGAAATAAGCCATATACAGAAAGACAAATACTGAATGACTTGTTCACATGTGTACGTTGAAATCTAAAAAGTAAAAGTCAAACTCAGAAACAGAGTAGAATGTTGATTAACACAGGCTGGGGACGGGGAAGAGAGGAGATATTGGTCCAAGGGTAAAAACTTTGAAATACATGATGAATATGTTGTGGAAACCTAATGTACAGCATGGTGACTACAGTTAATAATTTATTTTATACTTGAAATTTGCTGAGAAAATAGAGCTCAAGTTTTCTTACCACACACACACACACACAAAATCATACCTAAGTGAAGTAGTTGATATGCTAGTTAGCTTGATTGTGGTCATCATTTAATGATGTATACTTATATCACATTGTGTTAATGACCTAAAATATATACAATTTTTATTTGTCAGTCATACTTCAAAAAGGGGGTAAAACTGTTTAGCCTTGCATAAATAACAATTAAAATGAGAAAAAAAAAGAATACAGGCCAACACGGCTTGCAGTACAATCTGTAGACCAATGAATGGCATACTATACTAAGTAAACGAAAAGTCTTACATTAAGAAACAAAAAGTGAAAGGGGGAGTAGGAGGCCATGCTTTCAGGTCTATTTCACATGTCATTTGGAAATACTATATCATAGGTCATCTTCCTTCTCAGTAAGAAACTAAAGAGGGTCATTAGATACTTTACCTAAATTATGTTTCCAAAAGCTTTAGAATATACATGCTTAAAATTTGTTTTGACAGGAATTTGGAATAACTATGGTGGCAGGAGTGAACTAAGATGGGGAAAAAAATGGTTTCCCTCAAGAAACCATTTGTTAACTCTAGTTTCTTTTTTGTTCTTCTTTTTTGTTAACTGAAAGTGGCTCTACAGATGTAAAAGGACTAGGATGATATTTGGAGTCAGAGATCCTGGGCATAGACGTTGAATCTTTCCCTTCCCAGCTCTTCCCACAAAACCCTGGGAGAAGCACTACCACAGAGACAGAGGTACAGGGCTGCAATTCACCTGCATAATTGGGTCTAACCCAGAACTGCTGAAAGCCTGCTTGTGATGGCAACTAATACGGCTTCAGGGTATCCATTAAATGATGTTTATATCCTTAACAGCAGAAAGTCCTTCGTTACTTGCCTCACTTCTACTGAATTGGACTGTAAGGAATATTGACATATATGCTACCTTCTCAAACATGGAATTCTGTTTTTTTTTTTTAAATCAATCTTTTAACAGTACATAAATCATTCTTAATGGGTGACAGAGAAAAAAGAAATTATTTTTACCAGAATGTCAGAATTCAATCTGAGCTCACTTCTTAAAATAAAATATACAGTAGGCTGAATAGACATTAAGAAATCCAGGTTATAGAGTTAACACTGCCATTAGCTAACTGTAACTTAAAGAACAAACTGCTTAGTGGTTTTCTAATTCTTAGAAAAAAAGAGAGGTGAACTTGGTAATGTGTAATCTTCCTTTCAACTATGAAAACAATGATTCATATTATCTGTCATCAAAGGATTATTGTGATAACTGAAATTTATACTTTTAAAACTGCTTTGAGAAAACATTGGTTTATTTAATCTTAAATATGTTGAGCGAATAAGATTTGCTTGGGTCATATGGTTTGTCTGGTGCCTGTCCTCAATCAACAGACTCAAAACTTCAAAATCAAGTTTGCTGACTCCAGAGTCCTTTCCGTTATATCCATTCAACAACAAACATTTATTAAATGCCTAATATGTGACAGATATTCTTTTAGATGCTGGGAATTCAGAGATGACTAAAATAAATAAGGAATCTGCTTCCACGCAATTTGTGCGGGAGACTAAATAGATACTTCAGATAATTTCAGATACTTGTAAGTGTATAATGAAAACAGTAATGTATCACTTGGGGCCAGGAGGAAAGGAAGGGCTCCGTTAGATCTGGAGTTCAAAGAAGACCTCTCTGAAAAGGTAACACTTGAGCTGACACTTAAACAACATAAAGGAGCCACATGTGATTGGTTCTGGACACAAACTTTCCATTCCATTGATAAATAAAGTAAGTTTGGTTTGTTCCAGAAACAAAAAGGTCGGTGAATCATGCATGTGGGAGCAGGAGGAAGAATGGCAGTGACTAAAGTAAAGTAGCATGATTCACAAGCAGTATATTTAGTTAAGAATTGTTTTTCTAAATGCAAAGTGTGTCTACTAAAGGGTTTTAAGCATGGGTGCATCATGATCTGCTTTTCATATTAAGTAGATCATCTCATGCTGAAAACTAAAGCTCTCTATAAAAATGTAAGAATTATTTCATTTTAAGATGTAGGAAATCAAGAGTGCAACTGATCTTTTAATGTCCTCTTCTGCGGTTCATATCTCTTCCACCTTGTTGTTTCTTACATTCCAGGAATGTAAGAAAAACTTTCAAAATGAGGGTCTGTCAGGAAAGACGCCCTCTCAAAATTTGGTAACTATGCTTGTTTATAAAACCTTCAAAAAAGAGTAAAGACTAAATATAGTTCACTCATGAGACACTAATGCATACTTATTTAAAGGTTCTGTCACTGAACTAAATTGTAAAATAGGAAAAGGTGGGGAGTGAAATTCTGGTCCCTGCTCTTTTATACTACATCTACAGTGTTCTGTATTCTGACATTAAGGTATTAGGAGGAAATACCAATCAGATTGGAACAGAATTTAGAAGGGCAAAATAGGGGCAAACTTGCAAAAAAAAATTTAAGAATTCATTTGTATGTGTGTTTATATGTATTAATTTCTCATAAGGCTATGAGAAATAAGTTAAAGTATGGAAAGCACAAAGAAAGGGGTCTGACAATTATTGAGCTCTCAATAAATAGAAGCTATTGTCATAATTAAAGACAAAAATACATTTCAATTTTTAAATGACAATACATGCTTGAATAAGAAGCATAAAGACTTATAGCCAACCCACTATTTTCTTTCTTTTCTTTTTTTCTTTTCTGAGACAGAGTTTTGCTCTTCTTGCCCAGGCTGAAGTGCAATGGTGCCATTTTGGCTCACTGCAACCTCTGCCTCCCGGGTTTAAGCAATTCTCCTGCCTCAGCCGCCCAAGTAGCTGAGGTTACAGACGTGTGCCATCACACTCGGCTAATTTTGTATTTTTAGTAGAGATGGGGTTTCTCCATGCTAGTCAGTCTGGTCTCCAACTCCCAACCTCAGGTTATTCACCTGCCTTGACCTCCCAAAGTGCTGAGATTAACAGCATGAGCCACGCACCTCGCCCAGCCAGCCAATCCACTATGAAACTATTACATTTTTAGTCTACTAAAAATTAATGAGAAACTAAAGCATTCATTTTAAACTTGTTTCATAAAAATGTTTACTCTTCCCTCAGTTGCTGTATATTCTTTAATGTTATTTGAATATCTTGCTTGAAATACAAGAACAGAATAATAATCCATTACCAACTGAAAAAGTTCAGGATCAAAAAAAATCCCCTAAAACAGTGACTTTGATTAACCTTAATCAAGAATAGTACAGATCAAAGACTAAACTGTCCTTCAATCTAGATGATCAAGACTGAACTTTTACTATTTCCAAAGAAAATTATATTTAAAAAAAAAAAGTCATGTGAAAAGGTAATTAAAAAGTATACCACCAAAAATTCAGGGATAAAGGCATCATAGATGTATCAATTAATTAATTTAATTGTGCATTATTTTTCTGGAGAAAATGGGGGAAATCACAGCATTTCCCATCACTCTAGTAACAGCATGGCTTCTAGCCATTTTTGAAACTAAAAACCCAAGAGCACACATCCATCTTCTTTATCTCCCCTACATTTAATGGATAACTCATAAGGAGGACCACGTTGCCCTTCTCTTTCATCACTGCATGATTAGTGCCTCAGACAGTACTTGGCAAATCACTGATCCTCAATAAATGTTGGTTTAATTAGATCTTTTTCTACTTCCAGCACGTCTTCTATCATCCCCTTATTTAACCCCACTGATAATGCCTTCCTCCTCTCACACTTAGTCTACAGTGGTATCTACCTAAGTGATCTCTCAACCACTATCACATCCCGATCTAATTTAAACTGCTAGTTTCAGAGTTTGTTTTCACACTGCAAAACGGGTGAATGATGTCTTGATTGGGTTGTACACTATATTACATAATATCAAAACCACACAGGAAGGAGGGAAATGCAGTAACTTGTTTGTCTGGAGTTTGTAGGAATTGTTTAAAAATCAAATCTGGCCACAGCAACTTCTAAATATTCAAACAACAATACACATCTGTATAATGAGACCAGTACAATTCAAGAAATGGTGTACAGTGTATTTTATTTGCCTGTGTCAGCAAATTCACTAAAAATAGGCCACAGGATTCTACTGGTGATTTCAAACTGTGCTAAATGCAGCCTTTTTCTCTACCTCTAAATTCCTCTTACATTACATTAATTAGCCCAATTTCTTACTTGCTTTTCTTCACTTAGCTTTAATTTTGACAATAAAATATCAGAAAAGTAAAGACATCAGTTTCCAAATGGAAAACTAATAAAACTTTAAATTTCTAACTCAGGTTAAAACTTTTCTCCAACTATCTAACTTTCCAATTCATTAGTGATAACACCAAAAAGAATTCTGGATAGCAAGTCAAGTGATCAGAGTTCTAGTCCTGGATGTGCCTGGTTTGCCTACTTAGAAAGTACACTGTTAGCATATCCAGGGTTAAATAATACAGGATAATAAATCTGAAATAAATGGCATAGACAAAAGAGAAGTCGGTGAAAGGAAACAAACAGAAATTAGCACTTTTTCAGACATCAAGTGACATAAATAAAATCAATAAGTAACTCCAGCACCCCAACTGCAGTTTCTAAATATCATTTTCCATTAAAAGGAACTAAAGCTCTTTGGAAAAATAGCACAAATTACAGATCTGAGACATGTGAGACAAAAGACAGACATCTTGGCATTCTGAAAACAAGAAAACTCTCAAAAGCTACTGGAATTAGATCAACAGGACCCAAGAGCCAATTTGAAAGGCTTCCATTGACTAAAGATGAAACCATTTGATCATTTTAAAAGAATAATTTAAATAGATTGAACTATATATGAGCTTACAATGACAAATAAAAGAAAACACAATAGGTCACCTTTGAAGTTTGCTAATAAATAGGCATAAAGAGAATAAGCATTTATCCTACTTTTCCTACATGTACAATACTTCAAGGCAATAAAACAATTGATGAGGAAACAATAAACTCTAGAAGAATAATAGAATTAGAAATTCATATTTTTAACCCCTAATGAAATAATAAATCTAGGCAAGGACTACCAGTGGCTGCTAATATTATTAGGTGAAAGATTAGAGAGAAAATTTATGACAGATGCATTAGGCTGTACTACATGTGAACCCACTCATCTACCTTAACATCATTAAAGTAGAATCAGACATATATTCCTCCAAACATGATATAGTAGGAGGAGCACATCACCCTCTTCTGTGAATTATTTTTGCCAACAAAAAGTTAAACTTGAATCTACTTAAGCCACCATAGCTACCTAAATACAAGAAATTCAGGAATGTGTTATATGACACCAAGAGGACAAAACGAGCAAAACCTCAGAATTCTAAAATTATTCGATAAATAAATGGTATGATAAGGGTAAGGAAACTTCAGAGACATAGATTACATGCAATTGTGGACTTTGTTGGTAGATCCTAATTTAAACCACTGAATGTAAATAGGTATTTCTGAGACAGTGATATTCACCATTTAAAAAATGCATGTGTGTGATATTAGCAAGGTGTTGTGTTTCCTTTAGGTCCTTATGTATTCAAATGGAAATATAATCTTTATATATATATAATTCTCTTTATATAGAGAGAATTATATATATAATATATATTTATATATAATCTTTAGAGAGAATTCTATATATGTATAAATTATATATATGTATATATAATATATATTTATTCTTTATATAGATATTCTTCATTCTTTATATATGTCTATCCCTTCATTCTTCATATATGTATTCTTTATACATATTTATATATATTATATATTCTTTATATATGTATAATTTTATACATAAGTTTATACATATCTTATATATATATATAAAGACTAAAGGGATAGAGTACATATTACAAATACTTTCTCCCACTGTGTGGCCTATCCTTTTATTCTTTATATATATAATGCATATTTATATATATAAATATATGTATAGTTATATATTATATATTATATACATTTATATAAGTATATATTTATATAAATATATATTTTATGTTTATATAAATATATAAACTATATATTTATATATTATATAAATACATATATTTGTGTGTTATATAAATTTATATAATATATAAATATTGACAAATATATAAATATATATAAATTTATATATTATAAAAATTTATATATATTTATATTAATAATTATACATATATATATATAAAGAATGAAGGGATAGGCCATACAATGGGAGAAAATATTTGTAATGCACAGTCAACAAGGAATCTGTACTCTGAATACAAATTTTTATTATTTCTCATTTTTTTCTAAATTGAGTTACAAAAAAATTAACACAGTCTTGTCTTTTTCTTACTTCAACCCTTTTTAATAGTTGAAGTTATTTTTTAAAATGTCAAAAATATTCTTACCTGTTCTTAGGTGTGGCCAATAGCAGCATTATTCTCACAGAGCATACAGGGTAGTAATGTAAACAGCCATGGCAGGCAGTAAAGTCCTATATTGAATTATTTACCTCATTTCAAAACAAAGCAAAACTAAAGGCAAAAACAACTCATCTGATTTGCAGTGTTTCTAGAATAATTACCAAACTGGGGGAGGGAGGTAGGTGTCACTTGAATGTTTGATATGCATAATTAAATTAGTGTGAATGTCACCAATTTTTTAAACAAATTCTATGTCACTGGGTCATTCTCTAAAAATTCAAACTATCTTTTTTTTTAATTGCCCCTTCTCCCAGTCCCTAGTTTCCAGTTGAACTAATTTAAACCTGCCTTATTAATAAAATACCCCCATCTATACCACTTTTATCAAAACCCAATGAATATTTGTATATATATCAGCAATTCTAAGGAAGAGTTGAGTAATTATTTTTCTAAGCTTGATGAGTTTCAATTGTAAAATTGTGACGTAGGCACTGGAGAAAAAGATGGTATCAACTCAAATTTCTTGGAAAGTTTAAGAAATTTGGTCTAACCTGAATCATTCAGTGCTAAATTATTCTTAATTCTAAGAAGGGCAAGTAAGATTAATGCTAAGTACTTCATTAACATTTCTTTTATTCAAACTGTATATGTAATACACTAGAAGTTTTCCTAGAAATGCATTATGGTTCTTTGGGGCCCTGTATGATTGATTTGCACTCTCTAATGTGGTTCATTTTTAAAGTTTGGACTATTATTTTTCTATTTTGAATTATCCTGGTTCTATGATTGTTGTGAGATCACCATTGATACATATTTTTTAATGTTAATTGCTAATTAGGAACACAGCACCCCCCCCAAAGATTATTACTCTTACTGTGAATATACACTACTTAATAAGATATTTTATAGCATAGGTTTTCTACCAATAAAATACCTATTCCTACTCTGAGGGATTCAAGGTTTATAGGAAAAATTCTAGTGTTGGACTAATGACATATTGATAAGGACTTAGCATTTAAGAATGACTATATCTTTCTAAACTTGAAACTTTTCCCTTTCAAGGAAAGTAATCATGAAAAAAAAAATGCATACCCTTACATGGAACCCAAGAGAAGACCTACGAAAAAAACTACAGCTTGGAGTCAGCAAATAAACAGAATATCACTAAGGAAAAGGCACTGAAAAAAAGGTATTGAATTGATATGGAACATCATTTTCACCTCACTTAATAGAGTACTTAATGTCTCAGTGGTCACTAAGAATATTTTTCACAAGGATGTAAAATGCATGGTTTTCACCATAACATGTTTATATAACAGCTTATTGGAGCATGAAAAAAATGAAATACACTCAAAATTCTTTTATTTATTTTATTAATTTGTACCTATGCTACAAATGAAACAGTAAAAGCATTACACAGCTTAGAGAATATTAGACTGGATGCTGAAAAACTGAGTTTTGACTTATTCTGTCATCACATAAATTTAAGAAAGAGAGAAAGAAAAAAATTAGGTGTGACTGCTATTTTAGACTCCATAAAACATAGAGGTCTGACCAGTCTGATATTCTGTGACTCTATGATAAATCAACCTGCATATATTCCTTTGGTTTTTTCTATAACAAAAGTATCTTTATGCCATTTCATAGCCTTCATTTAAAAAAACTGTACACATTTAATAAACAAGCCTAAAAGCCAACACATTTTATTTCAATAGATAAAATACAAATATGTAGTATTGATTAGTATATGGTATACAGCTCATTATGTGGTGATGTTTTCATATATATTATCACCCATCATTACTCTCATCTACATAAGCTTTCCCTGTCTGAACTCCTCACAGTCAATAACACTTCCTAGTTCACTAATTGCTTTGTGTGTAGGGACTTGTCTCTCCAACTAGCAAGTATACTTGCCAATGCTGGGCTGGTATTCAAACCTTGGCACAACAATAACTCTCATGGGCAACTTACCTAGCTTTGCTTAGCCACAGTATCTTCATCTGAAAACATCAGTACAATTCAATAGCCCTTCAATGATTGTTATAAAGATTAAATGAAATAGTAAAATTCTGGCATATATGAGGTTATACAGTAAGTATCAAGCACATACATTTCATTATTTTCCCTCCCTAGAGCATTCTTTTACAGAAAGAAAAATATATACGTTTTATGTATGTGTGTGTACTATGGAGCTCTTAACAGTGCTAAGCCCACAGAGGGCACACAAATGTTAGATGCATCATTTATTCAATAACTATTTACTGAGAACCTATTTGTGCCAGGCATGAGGGAAAGTAAAAATCAAGAGTGTCGCAGCTCTTTCACTGAAGATTTCTAAATCAGCTAAACATCAAATAATAGGGATATTATAAGTATGAATTTAACATAGCTTAGCATGATTGCGACTGGGGGGTAACCCAAGTATTTAAAAATACAAAACAAAAATACAAAGTGGTACCCAAATAGGAAAGATTTTAGGCTACTGCCATTGTCTATCTCTCTAAATTAAAATGTCCCTTGGAGTTAAACTTTAATACGCTAAATGTGAATATTTGTCTAATTGGAAACCTGTTTTCTTTTTCTTGGAGCAGGAATCACAGGAAAAACATTGCAGAATTTCAAGTTCCATGATAAAGAAGGAAACACAAAATGGTTTTCATAGATGGGATGAAATAATGTTTCCATGGAAACCCTGAACTGGTTTGTTGCACTCCAACTTAAGTTGGCAATTTGGGCTAATTTCAACTCTAAAAATAAATTTGGCAATTTAAAATATTTACCCATCCTATCATGAATGTAACTTCTAAATGATAGCTAATTATGCAAAAGGCATCTCACTGAATTAAATACATATTTTTAAATTCCTTTAATCATTACCAACTTCACCTGGCAAAGATATCATTTAAATTGGAAGCAAATCCAATGAACTAAGTTGCGCCAGAATAAACAGAATCTAGAGTATGGTTATCCTCTGATTCCAATGTTGGAGAAAGAACAGGGACAAGGACTTCCTCTATTATAGACTAGCAGAGTCTGTGGGTTTAATAGCTTTTACTGAATCATGATAACCAAAATAGACTCAACAGTCCACCCTAAACAGTCAAGGCCACTTTTTTTTTCAACATTTTTTCCAAATTAGAGATCCATTTGATCATGGCATGTGGTTGTTAGGTAAAACAAAAATAAGAACCAAAATGGTTATATTTTACATTAATGATTTTTACAAGATTTTTGTCTTATATTTTCCATTTATTTTAAGTTTTTACCCTTATTTAAGCACTTCATTGTTAAACAAGGATTGACTCCTGCCTTTCAATTAGCTTCATATAAGTTTCCTTTACATGACTCAATGCTTTTAGACACAACAAATAGAAAGAGCTAAAGGGCAGGTAAATATACAGCTGAACAGTCAACTTTAAATTGAAACTTCCAGTCACATAACCTTGGTCAGGTCTTCATCACATCCAGTAATTATCTCCTAACCATGTTCACAGATGCTTAACCTCCTATGTTACATACACGTGGCAGGCAATTTCAAAACTGAGAAATATGACACTTAAAGTATTGTTCTTCTCTTGATTCTTTTATCTGCATGTTCCTTTTGTTCTTTCCCCTCATGGCCAAGCCTGATGAGAGAGAGGTCTTCCTTTGATTCCTTCCATTTCCTCACCTCCCACTAAATCTTCAACCCATTACAATACTTTCTTTTACAGTGTAGGTACCATCTCTCTCCTTCTATATTCTTACTTATGCCAAATATTCACTTTTTAAAGACTGGTGTAGGACAATTTATCCTGCAACTGTGTTCTCTTTGGACACTCTCCCCACTCCCAACTCATGTCCTCTATTGCATAAGGGTCCACCAGCCTCACCTGGCAATGGATCCACCGCTTGGCAATTACCTATGGATCAAGATGGAAACATTTCTGGAGATTTGCCCTAATCTAGGTACTTTTGCATTTTCCTGCACATACTGCTAGCAACTCTGGATTATGTGAAATAGTACTTGTTTTCAGTTAAAACATGCTTAAATGCTCACTCACTGTGTGACTTAAAACAAGTTACTTAATTCTCTGAATGTTACTATCCTCCTCTCTAAAAGTAAGACTAAATCTACCCTATCTACCTCAAAGAGTTAAGTGAAATGCTAAGTAAAATGGCACAAAAGTACTTTCCACAGTCCCTAAACAACTCTAAGAATGAAATATTTTTCTTCCCATCCTTTAAATTTTTTAACAGCAAAATCTGCAAAACCATGAGTGGAAAAATAAGTGATTGTTATGGTTGAAAGGAATCCTCTTTTCCTAATACTTATAATGTATTATCTACTCATTTCAAGCAGGCATCTGTCATTTTCCTGTAAGATAATACATGTGCATGTGTATATGTGTATATTCCAATTGCTTGACTAGTTGTCTATGAGTTCCTTGAGGGCAGGGTTTAAAGCCAAAAATTCTCTAACTTCACAATTCCTTACATGTCACAGGTAATCAATTAAATATTTTAATGGCTCACCTGTCACTGGTAAGATACTTAGTTTCATTTTTTTCACAACGGTGATAGATTTACACTAATCCATCTGCACTTCCTGTGATGGCTTCTCTTGGAGCCACATATCAGTGGAATGACTAGCTAGGACAAAGTGTACAGAATACAATGTGGAACCCTATGCAGCCTACTGTGATGTGGGACCTATTGCTGCATTAGTGGCCATGTTCCAACCAACCAAGCCAACTCAGATACATCCAACCCTACAGAGAAGTCTAACATTATTACATTTGGAGAATTTATTTTTAGGAAGTTCCTATTTTAGGTTTGAAAGTATGAACCAAGAAGAGCCAAAAAGTGATACAACCAAATATACAAACAGCAAAAATATGTCTTTCCTCTGCTCACTCAAACCTAACTTTCCTTTTTGACCAAGGAAGTCTTTTAAAGCCCAATTCATACTAGGATAATGTTTAAAAGTGCTGAAAATCCTGCCCTATCTCTTTTTACTCTGTTATCCAAATAATTCCCATGGGAATCATGAAAAGAAATTCTTGATTAGCATCAACATCACACAGATGTGAGACTCACTAGCTGTACACAGCCAATGCTAGGTCAGCATTCTTCACAGCCTCTGACCAAGAGAAGATTCCAGTTCAATTCCTTTCTCTAACTACCTGTAGAATATTGAAGCTATATTTTCTTGATATATCTTTTTATGCTGGCCAAAATGTCTTAACACATGGGCACTCAGCTGAATGTTTCCATACCTGCTTGCATTTTTAAACAATGAAAAATCTTATGAGATCATCAACTTCAATATCATTTTTATTTTTAAAATAACAAGATGATTACGGAATAATTTCTTTCTGAAAATTAAGAACATGAGAATATATATTTAGAAGGTAAGACCTGGTGGGAATGGTGGCTCATGCCTGTAATTCCAGCACTTTGGGAGGCCGAGGTGGGCAGATCACCTGAGATCAGGAGTTCGAGACCAGCCTGGCCAACATGGCAAAACCCTGTCTTTGCTAAAAATACAAAAATTAGCTGGGTGTGGGGTGGCACATGTCTGTAATCCCAGCTACTCAGGAGGCTGAGGCAGGAGAATGGCTTGAAGGGAGGCAGAGGTTGCAGTGAGCTGAGATCGCACCATTGCACTCCAGCCTGGGTGACAGAGTAAGACTCCGTGTCAAAAAAAAAAAAAAAAAAAAAGAATATAAGACCTGATTACATGCTCAAAAGCAACCTACAAGTATTTTCTATATTAAGCAAACACATTCAGGGGTGCATGTATTCTTCAAATGTTAAAGTTCTTATGAAAATATGGCCAATCCATATTTTTAAGAAACTTTTAAGGTGTAGAGTTTGGGTACTAGTTATAAAATATATGTTTCTAAATGAAATACTCTCAAATGTAATAAAAGTATGTTGCTAGCTTTTTAATTAAAATAAAATATCTGAAAATGGACACTATATGTATTCCAGTAAATGGTGTCCTCTGTCTAAACAACTGGACCAGTAAATGAGAGCACTCCACTTGTTGGGTTCCCTCTCCTGGGTCATCTGAAGCCAAACCACCAATTCAGTCAATGTTTTATCTCAGATAACTACCTGTCTGAACAGAAATCCATCCTAAATGTGACTCTCACCCTTCACAGCTCTGTCAGCCATGAATTTTCTCAGAAATTCAGAAGAGTGTGCATTAAATACATTTCAATAAGAAATTCCCCATAATTAGAAAAATAAAGAGAATTTTCCTCAAGAAAAATAAACCAAATGACTTAAAGGTACCAGAAAGCCATTCCAACCCAATTTTGTTGTTTAGCAGGTAGAATCTGAAGCACAATAAGGTTAAATATTCTAACCATTATTAACTATAATGACAGACTAATATCAGAACCTGAATGTGTTGGTTCCCCAAACTGTGTTCTCTCCAATCTAGCACACTGTCTCCCTTAAAATGGGAAAAGGTTTAATATTATTGCTCTAGAAACAACCTATAGGAGTCAGTGCATGGCTTAAACATGAAGAATGCTTACCACCCACATGTGGTATCCTGGGAATATCAAGAAAACTTCACTCACTCCTCAGCACAGAGCAAAACCATCCCAACTCGTCACCTCCAGTTCTAACTGCAAAACACCAGGTATGTGATCCTCCTGATCACTGAGTACCTCTGAGAGGTGGAGGCTGCATATGTAAAAGGAGATGGCAAGCCAATTCTAATCCATCTCACATGAAAACGATATGTAATGATGAAACCTCAAGAGCTTCACACACTATGACATACTATGCAAGGTATTTAAAATTCTGTGTCCCCAAATGAGAAGATTGCTTAATCTGTACTATAAAATTGTCTAAACATATTTAGTACCCTCTTTTAGGAGGAATGCACTAAAAATGTTTACACATCACAAAATTGGTAAAAAAAAAAAAAGTATTAGGAGGAGTCAAATTTTGCTGAGTTACCTTGTTTTCAAAGTGTAAGGAAGATGCACTTGATGAATACTCGATACACATAACTGTCCTCTAACATTATTTCCTAGCACAAAAGTATGTGGTTTTGTTAAAAAAGAAGAAGAAAGAATAAGGAAAACAACAGAATAAATTCATGAAAGTTGTTAGCCATATCATTGTTCTGTTCTTAGTACATTTCCCACACTTCCAGAAATCAAAAGCTGCTCTTAAACTGTATAATAAAATCACCACATGGCTTGTTATTGTTATAAATCTACAAGACAATAGCTCCCTTATAGATGGAAATGGGTTGGTGAAAACATTGTTGTGGTTTTTTGCATTGTTGAAATTTGCCATTTGATATTTGAATATATTCTTAAATAAATGTGGTTATGTTATACACTATTTTAATGTAATTTCTTGCTTTATGTTTTTTTGCTAATGTCTTATTATTTTTTGCTGTTCATTTTATATTTATTTTTGGTGATGGAAATGTTAGACAAAAAGCAAATTTGAGCTATTTTCTTAATCGAGTTCAAAATGGGTCTTAAAGCAGCAGAAACAACTTGCAACATCATCAACGGCCCAGGAACTGCTGACAAACGTACAGTGCAATGGTAGTTCAAGTTTTGCAAAGGAGGCAAGAGCCTTGGAGATGAGGAGCACGGTGGCCAGCCATCAGAAGTTGACAGTGACCAACTGAGAGCAATCATTGAAGCTGATCCTCTTACAACTGCATGAGAAGTTGCTGAAGAACTCAGTGTCAACCATTCTACGGTCATTCAGCATTTGAAGCAAGTTGGAAAGGTAAAAAAAAGTGCTATAAGTGGATGTCTCATGAGCTGAGTGAAAATCAAAATCATCATCATTTTGAAATGTCATCTTCTCTTATTCTAAGCAACAACTATGAACCAGTTCTCAATCAAATTGTGGCATGCAATGAAAAGTGGATTTTATACACCAACTGGCAACTACTAGCTCAGTGGTTGAGCCAAGAAGAAGCTCCAAAGCACTTCCCAAAGCCAAACCTGCACCAAAAAACAATGGTCATGGTCACCGTTTGTTGGTCTGCTGTCGGTCTGATCCACTACAGCTTTCTGAATCCCAGTGAAACCATTACATCTGAGAAGTATGCTCAGTAAATTGATGACATGCACTGAAAATTGCAATGCCTGCAGCCAGCAACGATCAACAGAAAGGGCCCAATTCTTCTCCATGACAATGCCCAAGTGCACATCATATAACCAACGCTTCAAACATTGAAGGCACTGGGCTATAAAGTTTTGCTGCATCCACCTTATTCACCTGACCTCTTGCCAACCGACTACCACTTCTTCAAATGTCTCGACTGTTTGCCTATTCTAATTATGTAAAATAAAGAAACATCATCTGGTTTACAAGACTGTAATTAGCAAAAAATTACAATAAAGCATCTACTGCATAATTGAAGCATATTATACCTTGATGATGGATGTAATGATATGCTTCATTTATCCTTTGTGATATCATCAGGGTAAATTTCATTTTATTACCCAATTAAGTTAGCATTTTGTCAAGCTTCTGACTTGGTGCAATGAATATTTCTTCCCATCTATCCACTGACTTACACTTTATTCATTTTTCAAGCGAATATGTATTGAGTGCCTGATTTACTGAATACCTCTATTTATTAATTGCCTGATAAACACTGAGGTGTTATGAAGATATAAAAACTAAAGTTCTTCCAGTCAAGGCACTTACCTGTGTAGAGTAGGTTAATTATAAATTACCCTGTTTCTTCAACCAAAGAGTTTTTAGAGGGTGGGCTCAAGGTGTATTTTATCTTTTTTTTTCAATTTTCAGTAATAGACTGTATTGGTACATAATGCATCAAAACTCAATCAATATTGCATTTATGCTTAACATATTTATTCACTGAATTAACATTTATTGCCTGCTAATCAAATGACATAATATATATACAGCACATTGCGCAGTACTAGCATATAACGAGCACATAATTAATGTCATGTTATATGGAGAGATAAATGGCTGGCCAGCCATGACTTATAACAGGCAACAAGCACATGAAAGACGTACAAAGAATTCTGGTGCTACAGAAGTAGAGTAAATCACCTATGGGAATCCAAGCAAATAACTGACACTGATTAGTAGAAGGAACAAAGGGAATATGTTTGCAAAAAAAGTTGGTCAACATTTAGTATTAAAATGCAAAGGAAATTAAAAATTGCTGAACAATATCAGTGCTGTCTGTGCTTATTTGGTGTCATTCTTACCTAAAATTTCTTAACTGCTAAAGACTTGTGAAAAACCTTTAAGTTTTGCAAAAACTTTAAGAACGGTTCTGTATAACTAAGGAAGATAGAATGCCATTCAAACACTCATAACAGAGTTGGAAGGACACAGACAACCACACTCTACTTGAACTTAACTGAGAAGAGGAAACTCGGCTATCTTCTAAACAACCATTCTATCTTTAGACAGTTCTGATTGCTATAGGCTCTTCGTCATCATACTTTGAATAATAGCTGACTTTTTTTGAAATTCTATAGGGAAGAGGCAATGGTCTAAGCAATTACACACATTATTTAATCCTACAAGACTTTGAAGTAGAAACTATACTATTACCTCAATTTTACAAGAGCACAGTGAGGCTCAGAGATATTTATAGAAAGCTGGTCACAAAAAGGTGGAGCCCAGAGTTTTAGCAAAGTCCCTTTGAGGTCATATGACCTCTGCTTTCCACTACACAATTAAATCCCATTCTTGAGAGAAAAATCTGCCTCTTGTTAACTGGTATTTTGTAGTTCTTCTTTATGCATTAAGTGTGCTATTGTGTATATTAGCCCAGAGTTTCTCAACTATCGGCATTTGAAGCCACATTAACTTTCTATTGCAGAGTCTGTCCCATCCATTTTAGGAGGCTTGCAGCATCCTTCCACTCACTAGATGCTAGTAGCATCAGCTCCAGCTGTGACAACCAAAAATGTTCCCAGATATGGCCAAATGTCTCTTTGGCACAAAATCCCTCTATTGGATATAACCTATTTAGTTAATAAATAGAGGCTTACCTCAAGGATTGATAATTATACCTTAATGAATGAAACTGAATTTGAAGTTTTTAAGTCTTAGATTCCACACTAGGAATCAACCACCATATTCACATTCCTCTGCCAAAAGAATAAGACAGTAAGGTAAAAAGCTCACATTGTTTAAAATATTAAAAAGGGCCGGGCACGGTGGTTCATGCTTGTCATCCCAGCACTTTGGGAGGTCAAAGCAGGAGGATTACTTGAGCCCAGGAATCTAAAAACCAGCCTGGACAACACGGCAAGACCCTGTTCTATAAAAAAAATTTTAAAAACTAGCCAAGTATGGTGTCACACACTTATAGCTCCAGTGACTCAGGAGGTGAGGTGAGAGAATTGCTTGAGCCCAGGAGTTCAAGGTTGCAGTGAACTATGACCACACCACTGCACTCCAGCCCAAGTAACACAGCAAAACTACCTCTAAAAAGAAAAAATAAAATATTGAAAATAAAAATAAAATTCTCCATATCAGGTTTGACACAGCTCTATTCTTTTACTGTCAATGTTTCCAAGGTATTGCTTCTATTTCAGAAACAAAATGTTTCTGAAATAGATTAGGTATTGCCAAAAAAAAAAAATTTTAAAGCAAATCAAGAAAGCTACTATACATACACACAATTTTATGGTTTATATTTGCTTTTTATTCTTTGGCCATAAACCATAGAGCCCTTTTAAAATTGAAAGTGTTGGCCAGGTGCGGTGGCTCATATCTGTAATCCCAGCACTTTGGGAGGCCAAGGCAGGTGGATCATTTGAGGTCAGGAGTTCGAGACCAGCCTAAGAAACATGGTGAAAGCCTGTCTCTACTAAAAATACAAAAATTAGCCAGGCATGGCAGTGCGTGCCTGTAATCCCAACTACTCAGGAGGTTGAGGCAGGAGAACCACTTGAACCCGGGTAAGGATTCAGTGAGTTGAGATAACACCATTGCACTCCAGCCTGTGCAACAAGAATGAAACTCCGTCTCAAAAAAAAAAAAAAGAAAAGAAAGTGTTTTCCTTCTATTTTAGCTTTATAGACAACTAATTGTAAAATAGAAGGCTGATAATGATGTCTATGAAGATTTTTATTATACTTTACTCACATGATAATGGTGATTATGTTTTTCATGTTTCTTCATCCGTGCATCTGAAAAGCTCTAATATTTCATGCCTATAATAAAATTGTTATATAAGTCTTCAGTACATTCAAAGAATATAATACAAAAGAGGCACTGCTTCTCTAGGGAGTAATTACATTTAAGACATGTAATCCATCTCTATGATGAAATGCAGATTTCCCATTAGAAGACAAATCATTCATTTAAATCAGTTGAGTAAGATAGTACGAAAAGAAAATACATCTGGTTACATTTAAGGTTCAGAAAAAATCATGTACAAGAAAAAATTCTTTGGCTTTTAGCCTAGAGGATTTTCAGGAGGTTGTCAATCCGATATCTTTGTATTCATTTTAAGCTCCTATTCTTTATAAAAGGGAATCCTAGGGAATGTTTGCAAGAATTTCAAAGTGGGTTACACAGATTAGTACTTAGAGATTCCAAAAAACTAAAACCTACTTGGTGGTTTTGGCAATAGAGGGTGAGTGGGTTAATCTATGTCCTTGACTTTTACCATCCTTTTGCATTTTTGCTCTCATACAGGTGAGTATCATGTGACTCACTCAGTATTTATTTTTTATGAAATGCTGGCAAGGTGTATATTGAGGAAAGAGTTATCCATGTTCCATTCAGAATAAAAAAATTTTGGAATCCCTGGATGAGCTTTTACTGCTGTTACTGTACCACTCACTTCTGGGATAAACTGTGTTCTTCCAACGTTACTTTCTGGGATAGTGAGTTCAGGTATTTGTTGTGTTTGTGTCTGAAGACAGGATGATCATGACTGACAGCAACATCAGCATATAAGAGGACAGTAGCATGTTATTTTTTTCTATATTCTTTTCCTCTTTATTGTCTTGATTTTATTTTTGTCTTTCCACTGAAAAGTAAAAGTGTCCCTCTGATATGAAGGAAAAGATGGTACTTTCTCATTTCATATTGAATTCAGGCTTTGTTTGGATACTATAAGCAATGTCCTTCATTCTATAATATGACTTACTGAAACACCTGTTAATTTGCTTTTCCAAAAAACTGAATCATTAAATTTAAAAACTATATTAAAATGCTCTAAAAATCTAGATACTAGGTTTATGCAATTTTCTTTACATGCTTAGCACATTTCTTTAATGTGCCAAACGAAGTACATGAACATTTTCTGGCAGTCATCAGTAAATGTTTCTTATGATGATTACAGCTATTAAATTGGGTTTTGGGGTAAAGGGATAATACTAATTTTAAAACACATAAAAAATTGTAATCCTTGTAGAATGATATTTGCATAATGCATTCATGGTAAACTACCTTTAAATCAAAGATGCTCAGGTATGTAACATCATTAGCTATTGCCAGAGCAACAAAATGTACCATGATTCATCTTGATAGTCACCAAAAAGGCTTTCCCCTTATGAAAATTAAATTACTTGATAAATGCATTAATATTTTACATTTTATTTTATTTTTTTAAACTGTAAAATATTGGAAGATACTCATGGAGTTTTCTGTGCATCTTATTTCCATCTATTTTCCCAAGGTTGTTGAGACATATCACCTACAGCCTTGGGAGACAGTGTCTCTCTCCTGGGGTAAGGGCAAATTTGTTTCCTGACTGGAATAAAAGAAATGATTTTTTTTTTGGCCAGTACAAACGTTGGAGAGATTTACAAGTACCTCTTTATAAGATTGGGAATTTATTGAGCTTGGAGTTCTTCAGCCATGATACACACCCACTATATATGCGTTTATCTGGGTCCCTCCATATCACTTTACAGAGCTTAGAAGAAAAAGGAACCAATGCAAACATGAAGTTGTGAGTAATAAAGTCTTTTGTCCCTGACCCGAGTCTCCTGTCTGCCAACACCTATAAAACTGTGGCAGACTAACTTGTTAGCTTGCAAGTAGGGTAAAATCCCAGACCGATGGTTCTTAACATAAAATAGTAGATAGACAATAATTACTTCTTAAAGAGCGCAAATGACCATGTATAGCTGAATTCCATGACTTAATGTGGGGGTTTACAATTTTCTTTAGCAAAAGTGTGTTATGGTCTATACTTTACACATAATTAAAACAAAAATACTATTTTAATGCTTCTTATTCTGAAACCCATATACCTTATATCAATAAGTGATGCTACTTAATAATTCACAATCTTTTTGGAGTATGGGAGACATATACAAATTTTTAAAAATCGTATTTAATACCAAAAAAAAAAAAAAGACTGGGTTTCTAAAAATCAGCAGATGTAACTGAATCAAAACAAAAACATTGACATTATGGGCTGTTCTTTCTCTGGCATTGCTGTTTTATCAAGTCCCTTAATGGAAAAATCACATCAATACGAGCCATTAAATGAAAATAATGACATATTGGATTTAACTTGGACAAATATGCTGAAATATTATAGTTAAACTCCATTATTTAACAAAAAGTACTACCTGACCTGTCACAACTAGTGAACCAAATCACACCAATCACTTTTCCTACCTCTCTCTAAATTGATGGTAGTGGAGAACGGCAATGCTTTTGAGCAAGATACTATGCAGGTAGTGTAAATTGTAACATAAAACTAAAACATAACAAACAGGAAAACAAAAACAAAATCCTGACCTTCCAAGAGAAAAAAAAAGTCGGAAAAGATTTCCCTTTTCTCAGATTCCAAAAAAATGATCACTTTCACCACTAAATTAGTTTAAACACCACTGACTCCTCTAAAGCCACAAATTTTAAATTTTTCCCCACAAAGCCTTAAAACATATCACTTTCCTTTAACATTATGCAAGTTATAATAAGATCTCTACTAAAGCAAACAACTGCCCCTGTACTAAATGACTGTTTCTTTAAGTCATTTTGAGATCCCTAGGCTATCAAGAAACTAACCACTAGGTCAACTGATCTTCATTGATTCTAACACCTGCCGCTGAATGACAGAATGACTCAAAACTTCTGAACTGTTTTAGAGCTTCATTTTCAGAGGCTATACTACTCACTCCTCAGTAAGAAAACTTTAAAGCCTTAAGTAGCTAAGTTCTCTGCTCTAGTACAGATGGATTCTACAGTAACTGGTGGAATAAAAGCAACAAAAATTTACTTGACAGCAGAGACCTGGTATTTGGCTGCCTACAGGTTGCCACTTGGATAAATGTTCAGCTTGTTCCTGTCCAAAGGATGTACTATTTTACTCAATGAAAAATAATCTACATCAGAAAATAATCTGGTGAGAATTTTGGCATAAAAACAAAAGGACTGCAAATTTTAAACACATTCACGGCCTTTAAGTTTTTTTTTTTCTTTTAGAAAAAGAGAGAAAAGGAGAAAGAAAGAAAAAAACAGCAAAAGAAAGAAAAAAAGAATGAAAGAGAGAAAGAGGAAGAGAAAGAGGGAGAGAGAATGGGATTCTTATTTTATTGCCCAGGCTAGAATGCAGACTAAAAATGGGTATTAAAAACCTGTTTTATGACAATAATTGTGCTTAACAATGGAGACAGGAAGGAATAGGGGATGAAAATAACAAATAAGCAGCCAACCAATATTTGGCCTTTAAGTTTTTTAGTCTTTTAAAAATGTATTTAATTACTTTTAAAAGACAAGAAACACAGCAGGAAACAAAAAAGAAT
>CAUYQU010067722.1:0-12630 GCA_963574635.1 Cheracebus regulus | reverse complement strand
ACCTATTTTAAAAGTGACCACATAATTGGAAGTAAATCACTCCTCAGCAATTGCATAGCATTTCACAGGTTTAAATAAAATACTGGTTGGCTGCTTGTTTGTTATTTTCATCCCCTATTCCTTCCTGTCTCCATTGTTAAGCACAATTATTGGCATAAAAGAGGATTTTAATACCCATTTTTAGGCTGCATTCTAGCCTGGGCAATAAAACAAGGATCCCATTCTCTCTCCCTCTTTCTCTTCCTCTTTCTTTCATTCTTTTTTCTTTCTTTTGCTCTTTCTTCTTTTCTTTTTCTTTCTTTCAAAAAAAAAAATTCATAATGCCTTGCCAGGCATGCAAAGAAGCCAGAAAAATGATCCACAATGATGAAAATAATCAGTCATCTGAAAGTGACCTTAAATATAGATAATAGAATTAGTAAAGGCACTGAACATTATTATAGCTATATTCTATATTTTCAGAAAGCAGAAACATGAAAGACATTTTTTAAAACCCAAGATGCAGTTCTAGGGATGAAAACTACAATATCTGAGATCTACTAATGGTATTAGCAGCAGATTAGACATGGCAGAAGAAAAGGTTAGTGAACTTGAAGGATATAGCAAAATAAACTATTCAAAAATGAAAGAGGAAAAAAAAGAATGACAGAAGCATCAGTGAGCTATGGGACAAACCTCCAGAAGCCTTATGTATACATAAACAGAGACATCAAAGGAGAGGAGAAGCAGATACAAAAGGGATATTTGAAAAAATAATGGCCAGAATTTTCAGATTGGACAAAAACTATTAAGTCACAGATTCTAGAAGCTCAACCAGAAGAAAACTACACCAAGGAATGTCATAATCAAACTGTTCAAAACCAATAATAAAATATATTGAAAGCAGCCAGAGAAAATACGTTACAGAATAATGAAGATTGACAGCAGATTTCTCATCAGAAACATTGCAAGTGAAGAGACAGTAAAACATAAAGTTCTGAAAGAAAAAAAATGTAAACCTAGGATTTGATACCCAGCAAAATATCATTCAAAAAACAAAGGCAAAATAAAGATGTTTCAGACATAAGAAAACAAATAACTCTTTAATATCAGGTAGACTGAAGGTAGACTGTGGTAGTTTGAAGATGTATACTGCCCTAAGACAACCAGTAGAATAATAAAACAGTTATAGCTAATAAGTCAACAAAGGAGGTAAGATAGAATCACACAAAAAAATACTCAAGCCAAAAGAAGGTTGAAAAAAAAGGGAAAAGGAACAAATAAGAGGTGAAACTAATAGAAAAACAGCAAGGCGATAGACTAATCATACCAGCAATCACATTAAATATATATTATCTAAATGTCTCACTTAAAAGGCAAAGATTGTCAGATAAAAAGCAAGACTTCTTTTGGACCTGGATGAGCAGGAGGCACCATCATGGAAGTCAACTGCCACAACAAGGAATGAAATGTTCAACACCAGGAGCCCAAAAGCGAGGACATCTACTTAAGGCTGTTGGTTAAGCTGTATATGTTTCTGGCCAAAAGAAACTCCACCTTCAACCAAGTTGTGCTGAAGAGGTTATTTATGAGTTGCACCAAGTGGCCATCTCTGTCTCTTTACTGGATGATCTGGAAGATGAAGCTTCCTGGCCAGGGAAACAAAATAGCTGTGGCTGTGGGGACCATAATGGGTTTAGGAGGTGCCCAAACTGAAGGTGTGTGCACTGCACATGAACAATTGCTCCTGCAGCAAAATCCCCAAGGCTGGGGACAAGATTCTCACCTTGGAACAGCTGGCCCAGGACACCCCCAAAGGCTGTGGCACCATCCTGATCTCTGGTCCTCACAAGGGCCAAGAGGTGTTGTACTGGCATTTTGGCAAGGCTCTGGGAACCCAGCACAGCCACACTAAGCCCTGTGTCCACTCTAAGGGCCAAAGTTCAAGCATATCAGAGGCTGATGGGCCAGCCGAGGCTACAAAAACTAACCCTGGATCCTCTATTTTTATTAAAAATATTTTGGCCTGGGCTCAGTGGCTCGTGCCTGTAATCCGGTGGGCAGATCATTTGAGCCTAGGAGTTCAAGACCAACCTGGGTAACAAGTGAAACTCCATCTCTATAAAACAATTCAAAAAAGAATTAGCTGGGTGTGGTGGCACATGCCTGTAGTCTCAGTTACTTGGAAGGCTGAGGCAGGAGGATTGCTTGAGCCCAGGAAGTCAAGGCTGCAGCGAGCCATTATCGTGCCACAGCAGTGTGGGACAGAGTGAGACCCTGTCTCAAAACAAAACAAAAAATTTTGGATGCTGGGGGAAAAGAAAATAAAAAACAAAATCCAACTACATACTCTCAATAAGAAACATATCTTAGGCCAGGGGTGGTGGCTCATGCCTTTAATCCCAGCACTTTGGGAGATCAAGGCAGGTGGATCACCTGAGGTCAGGAGTTCAAAACCAGCCTGGCCAACATGGCGAAACTTCGTCTCTACTAACAATACAAAAATTAGCCAGGTGTGGTGGTGGGTGCCTGTAATCCCAGCTACTCAGGAGGTTGAGGCAGGAGAATCACATGAATGCAGGAGGTGGAGGTTGCAGTAAGCAGCAATCATACCACTGCACTCAGCCTGGAGACAAAATGAGATTCCGTCTCAAAAAGAAAAGACAAAACACACACACACACACACACACACACACACACACACACACACACACACACACACTATACATACAAAGACACAAAAACATTAAGAGTAAAAGGATGAACAAGTGCAGTGGCTCATGCCTGTAATCTCAGCACTTTGGGAGGTCAAGGCAGGAGGACTGCTTGACCCCATGAGTCTGAGATCAGCCTGGGCAATATGGTGAGATCCTGTCTCCACAAAAAATTAGCCAAGTATGGTGGTGCATGCCTGTAGTCTCAGCCACTTGGGAGGCTCAGGTGGGAGGATAACTTGAGCCCGCGGGGTCAAGGCTATAGTGAGTGGTGATGGAAAAAGATACATCGTACTGATGCTGGCATTAGTCAAAAGAAAACTGGTGTGGCTATATTAACATGAAATAAAGTCGATTTCAGAGCAAATAATATTACCAGGAATAAAGAAGGCCATTTTATAATAATAAAAGGGCTAGTTAATCAGAAGGATACAATAATCCCACATGGTTTTGTCTCAAATAATAAAGCGTTAAAATATGTGAATAAAAAACTGACAGAAGTACAAGAAGAAACAGACAAATCCATAGTTATAGTCAGAGATTTCAGTACCCCTCTTTAAATAATTGCAAAACAAGTAGAAACTTACAAGGATATAATAAACTCAAGCAACACTGTAACCAAACAGTACAGGTTGAGCATCCCTAATCTGAAATACAAAATGCTCCAAAATCCAAGATTTTTTGAGCACAAACATGACCCAATATCTTGGGTCCTATTCCCAGGATATCTCATTATGTAAATACAAATATTCAGAAAATCCAAAAAACTTTGAAATCTGAAGTTTCTGGTCCCAAGCATTTTGGATAAGGTATACTCAACCTGTAATAGAGTGTATGTATATATAAAGTATACATGAAACATTTACCCAGATAGATCATATCTAGGACAGAGGTTAGCAAGCTATGGCCCTGAGGCCAAATTGTAGTCTGTTTTTGTACAGCCTATGAACTAAGAATGGGTTTCACATTTTGAAAGATTTCTTTAGAAAGAAAGAAAGAAAATATGTGACAGAGACCATATGTGGCCTACAGAGTTTAAAATATTTACTGTCTGACCCTTTATAGAAGTTTGCTGGCCCCTGTTCTAGGCCATAAAACATGTCTCGGTAAATTTTAAAGGACTCAGATCATGCAGATTATGTCTTCTAACTACAGTAGAATTAAAATTAGAAATCCAACAGAAAGCCGTCTGGAAAATCTCCAGATGTTTGGAAACAAAATAACATGCTACTAAATAACCTTTTAACAACCTATTGATTAAAATAGGAACGAAGTAAAATTAGAAAGCATTTTGAGCTGAATAAAAATAAAAAAGCTTATCAAATTTTGTGGCATGTCACTAAAGCAGTATGTAGGAAGACATAAGCAAAATGCTTATATTAGAAAATATAAAAGGTCTCAAGTCAATGAGCTTCCACCTTAAGAAATGAGAAAATAACAAATACAAAAGAAAATAAATAGTAAAGATCAAAGTACAAATCAATGAAATGGAAAACAAAATCGAGAATATTAATGAAACAAACCATGGTTCTTTGAGATAAATAAAATTGATAAACCTTTTGCCAGGCTGATCAGGAAAAAAAAAAAGACACATATTACCAATATCAGGAATGAGAGGTGAAATACGACAAATTCTACAGATACCTAAAGGATAACAAGGGAATATTATGAAAAGCCTTAAGCAAATAAAATTCAACAACTTAGATGAAATGGTCAAATTCCTTGAAAGACATAAAGTACTAAAATGGCTGGTCACGGTGGCTCACACCTATAATCCCAGCACTTTGGGAGGCTGAGGTGGGCGGATCACAAGGTGAGGAGATCGAGACTAGCCTGGCTAACACAGTGAAACCCCATCTCCACTGCAAATACAAAAAATTAGCTGGGGGTGGTGGCACATGCCTATAGTCCTAGCTACTCGGGAGGCTGAGGCAGGAGAAGCACTTGAACCTGGGAGGCAGAGGTTGCAGTGAGCCAAGATCTCGCCACTGCACTCCAGCCTGGGTAACAGAGTGAGACTACATCTTGGGAGGTGGGGGGACTGCCAAAGCTCACACAAAAAGAATTAGAGGCCAGGTGCAGTGCCTCATGCCTGTAATTCCAGCACTTTGGAAGTCTGAGGTGGGCAGATCACTTAAGTCCAGGAGTTCGAGACCAGCCTGGGCAATGTGACAAAACACCCATCTCTACTAAAAATTTAAAAAAAAAAAAAAAAAAAAAAAAAGGTGGGTGTGGGGGCTCATGACTAGTCCCAGTTACCTGGGGGACTAAGGTAGGAGGATCACTTGAGCTCGCAAAATTGAGCCCTGATGAGTGAAGTGAGACCCTGTCTCAAAAAAAAAAAAAAAAAAAAAAAAAAGATAACCTCCATAGCTACATATCTATTTTTTAAAAATTAGTAGTTAAAAATATTCTCATAAAGAAAACACTCATGAGTTCTTCCAAACATTTAGGGATAACACTGTTTATACCAATTATACACAAATCTTCCAGAAAACTGAAAAGGAAGGAATACTTCCCAATTTATTTTTTGGGGCCAGCATTACCCTCATACCTAAACTATACAAAGCCATTACAAGAAAAGAAAACTACAGGCCAGTTTCCTTCCTGATTATGGATGTAATAATTCTAAACTATATCAAATCAAATATAACAAAATATGAGAAAGTTAATATTACTGGATGAGGTTTATCCCAAAAATATGTCATTGCTTTAAATTAAAAAATTAATCATTGTAAGTCACCATATTAAGCTAAAAAAGAAAATCTGATCATCTCAATAGACACACAAAAAATTCTGACAAAATCCTATATTTGTTCCTGATTAAAAAAAGAAAGAAAGAAAGAAAAAACTCTTAGCAAACTAGGAATAGGAGGATACTTCCTCAACCAGATAAAGGGCATCTATAAAAATCCTATAGCTAGCCTTATGAATAATGATGAAAGATTCTATGCTTTCCCTTTCCCCCTAAGATAAAGAATAATATAAAGATATCTGCTCTGACCACTTTCATTCAATATCAGAGGTTCTGACCAGGGCAATCAGGCAAGAAAAAGAAATAAACCACATTCAAGTTAGAAAGGAAGAAATACAACTGATGATAGCCATCATTCCTGAGTGCCTCTTTATAATCCTTCCCTCCTCTTATAATCTCCCCAGGAAACCACTGGCCTGCTTTTTGTCACTATAGACCAGTTTGCATTTTCCAAAGTTATATATATGTGTAATCATACAATATGTTATTCAGGTTTTTTTTGCCAGAAATTGATAACTTACCTTACAGCCAAAGTTTATATATAACCATTTGTTCTTCATTCCATTTCCTAATTAGTCCATAGAGTGTCAATCAATTTTTCTTTTATTTATTTATTTTAATGAAACAGGGTCTTGCTGTGTCACCCAGGCTGGAGTGCAGGCTTACTTCAACCTCCAACTCCTGGGCTCAGGTGATCCTCCTGCCTAAGCCTCTGGAGTAACTGGGACTACAGAGGCATGCCACCATGCCTGGCTGTTTAAAATTTTTTATAGAGATGGGGTCTTGCCATTTGCCTAGGCTGGTCTTGAACTCCTAGGCTCAAGACCTCCCAAAGTGCTGGGATTATAGGCATGAGCCACTGAACCTGGACTCAATTTCTGTATGATAACAACTTTCACGTGCACATTCAAGAAATCTTGTCCTCTGTCTTCTAGTAATATTCCACTTAGAGCTGACTTTAAGTTCACTTTTTTTCTTCAAGGTATTTCTTCCAAATTTCTTGACTGTTATTGGTGACAACACAAGTTTTTGGACCTTTAAGTTTACAATCTTAGGTTCATTTCCTTATTTTATTTCTTCCCTATAGGTAAATGATTGCTAAACTTGTTACTTCTTACAGTTACTTCTTTGTAAAATACTGCAGATATGTTTTAGTTTTAAAAACTGCCTATTTAATCCAAGCTATTAAGTGCCAAGCTTGTACTACATAGCCTCTTGATATTTCCCCTAGCCTCCCATCCTACCATACCCATTTCCCCACTAGCCTACATAAAACATAAAATACTTTTTCATCAAACTCTCCATAGAGAAGTGTTGCTGGTCGAATAAGAAAAACCTGATTGACTAGAAAAAGAAAATGTAAATGTAATTTCCTTTCTTTTCAGTGATTCTACCAGAAAGGAATGAAGAACAGAACCTTCAGGAATTGAGTCACAATGCAGACAAATATCAAATCAGAGGTTGTTGCAAGGAAGAGATTGATGATAGTATTTTCAGCTAGCCATTGAGAATATAAAAGGAGACAGAAGATTGAAGCCTTTGCCAGCTATTCTTTCCCTTTTTGCTTTCAAATTTCTCAACTGGGAACCTTCATATGTGCAGTATTTATATTGGATCATACTGGTGATTATAAAAGTTCCTAAGAGGCTACAAGAGCCAACCAAGAGAGACAGGAAAGCAGTCTGTTCTGAACATAGGGACATAGTTCATTCATGCCAAGTATCTTTCCAGCATGTTCCTCCCATTTAGAAACATCTAGCATGTAACCCCTTTTAATATTAATATAAGCCCAATACCAGCTCTTTACCTTTGTATTTCATCTCTTTCTACTCTGCTATTTGTATTCTGTGTTCCTATCAGTGTCATGCCTGGGAGATGACCTACCTGTTGCTGTTCTATAAGAGTTTTGTTTGCTGCTGTGTCTCTAGAACAATGCCTGGACACAGTAAGCACTCAATAAACCTTTGATGAATGAATGAATGGTTATCTTTTCTCTCTGGCAATCCAAATCCACCACTCCTTAAAAAAAATTCTATATAAGATTTGCCGGCCGAGGCAGGTGGATCACCTGAGGTCAGGAGTTTGAGACTAGCCTAGCCAACGTGGCAAAAACCCGTCTCTATTAAAAGTACAAAAACTAGCTGGGTGTGGTGGTGGTTGCCTGTAATTCCAGCTACTTGGGAGGCTGAAGCAGGAGAATTGCTTGAGCCCCAGGGGCAGAGGTTGCAGTGAGTTGAGATCACCCCACTTCACATGCCACTTCACTCCAGCCTAGACAAAAGAGCAGAACTCTGTCATAAAAAAAAAAAAAAGGTTCGCCTGTTCCAGCAAACTTCTATCCAATGTCCATCTAGATTTAAATCACGTCATTTTCCACATCCCTTGAGCAATTATGTGTAGTTTGCACTTTATTAACATACCCTTATTTATGTTACTTTTCACATACACCCGTATCTCTTCTGTATGTTTATTTTCAATCAAAAGATAATGCCTTAAATGTTATATATATTGTATGTGTGCCACTCAACAGTGCCTCATGTGCTGCAAAAAAAAAAACAAAAACAAAAAAAAACAAAAACAAAAACAAAAAACGACACTCAGTAAACAAGCAGGGTTTTGTCTTTTAAGCCATATCTTCTGCGTCAATATGGTCTTTCGAGGGAGTTTAGATACTCAGGCTCTATTTTTTGTTATTCACTCCTATAGTATGTGACTTTGTAAACTGTTTCTTCAGTGTTCAATTTAGGCACAAACTAAGAAGAGAAACTGTTTCCTAAAGAAAAACATTTTAAAGCTACAGAGACACCTATATGTTGGTAACATTTCTCCAGAAATATTTGAAGTAATGTAAAACTTCTGGACTGGTCAGTTTGAATATTTTCTTGGAGTTTCTATAGAAATTTCTATGGAATGGTGTTATATTGGAAACATTAACTATAAGAAAACTCCTAGTTTATTCTTCACAGAGAACAAGCAGGGAAATCCTGGATTTTCACAGTATTTAAGCCACTGTTTAGTTGTCTCATGAAAGAATTAAGGGAGTGGAACACATTCAAGGAATTTCTGAGGTGTCAAAATAAGACTGTACAAAGTCCAACCGTTTTTTCTCTAGTAGATTTTCAAATAGTTAAATTAAAAGACTCTGGCCTCTTTCTCCATCCATATTGTATTCTGGCAGTAATAAAGTTGGGCAGCCTGCACATAAAAGCAATTTCTAATGATGCCAAATTAACAGCAGTTTCTTGCCTCTTTCTCTCCATGAAAGTTATATTAGGTTATTTCACAGGTTTCCCCTATGCCCCTGATGCCCAACCTAAAACTGTTAAGACTGTCAAAGAAAACTAATCAGGTAAGATTACTGTTTGCCTTTATGAAGTCATTCTAAGTACACAAAAAATCAGACATTAACATGAAAATATAGGGGGAAGAGAAACATCAAACCATAGAACTGAGTTTTAGTTTTACTGACATTTATATAGCATACTTCCTGTTTTGATTTCAGAAGTGCAACCATGCAGTGCTTCTATTAAAAACTGAATAGTTGAGTACAGTTTGATTATAACAACTTATCCAAAGGAAACAAATAGACCCAACTTACTGCTGTTTTCATTTGTGGAACTGCTATATTTGTTGTAAAAAGTCGAGTATTTTTCAAACATCATTTAATAATAGGGTAGCCCCTAAAACAAGTAAGGAAATATAAGTCTGAGTTCTGAATTTGACTAGTTGATGGAATAAGAAAACCAACCCAAACTCCATCTAAATATATATGTAAAGGTAATGCTTGTAAACATTTGCTTTTTCCTCATTTTGAGATTTCAGTTGCTAGTTGATTATTGGTATGCATTAATTAACAATTCTGCCTAAAGGAGGGAAAGGATAGAGGCTAGTTCTTAAATAAAAGTCCCCTTTTTTTTTCACTATTAACTTTTTCTATTTGAAGCATAATTGTGTCAGCTAATTTATTTTTTTCGTAACCACTTAGGAATTTGTGAGGGAGGGGGGCACCCAAGTAAGCAATGATAGCCAGCTAGACATCAAAATCCATGTTCTTACTTTATGGCCATACAGATAAATTTCATTTCCTAGCCTCCCTTGCAGTTAGATATGGGTATATGACTAAGCACTAGCTAGTGGGATGAGAATGGAAGTGACATCCAGTACTTTAAGCTTCTATCCCTAAAAAACTCCCAACAGACTGATCCCTCCTAGGAAACCTTGTAAATTAGGCCCTAAATGCTTAGGTACAGAAAGACCTTGGAAACTAGTGAGCAAGTAGTAAACTTGTTTAGGAAGAAACAACTAGACATTTTTGGGATGATCTGTTATGGCAATTAGCCTACCCTCATTTGATATATAAAACATATATGCAATGTCCCTATGATACACAACTCCAGTGGTCACCATTTACAATGTAATATATGCAAACAGGATTTTTCTGAAGCACAATTGAGAGGCTAAAGGTATGCATAAATATGGATATAGGTAAATGTTCCTCCCAGGAGTGCTACAGTGCTGTAGCTTTGCCAACTAACTCCAACTTTCACGGGTTTTATTGTGGATGAGTACTGATTTGTGTAAAGGAACTTCCCTTTTGTGTCTGGGGTAATAGACAAAGGTGGAATGGATCCTCCAACAAGAATCTTAAGGGGAAAATATATACTTAGGATCAAAATATGATCTCCTTCTTGGGTTTTTCCAATAGCAATGGCTAAATATTCTTCCTAAAACCTTTTATCTACCGGCAGGCAGTAGGCCATCATAGTATTAAAGTCCCTCCATTTCTCAAAAAAAAAAAATAAGTATTCTGCTCTGAACAGTAAAGATATTTAATTTAATATACCTGCGCTTCACGTTCCTCATCTGTAAAATGAGAGGTGGATTATATCAACTCAGAAGTTTCCTTTCTTCACTAAACTTCTCCCATCTATGGCTATAGTGTCCAGAGCTACTGACAGAAATAATCTTAACGTGAGTTTTTCTTCAGATTTCAAGTTGATAATGTAGAGGCTCAAGTGCTTCATAGATACTTGAAATTAGTTTTTAAAATTATGTTTACTTTTTACCAAGGCATAACAGAGGTTATACTTTTCTCTCAAACAAGCTATTAAATTGAAAAGATTTTTAACTCACTTGAGGTTTTTTAGAGTAATTTTATTTATTATTATTTATTCATTTTTTTGAGATGAAGTCTTGTTCTGTCACCCAGGCTGGAGTGCAGAGGTGTGATCGTAGCTCACTGCAGCCTCGACTCTCTGGGCTCAAGCTATCCTGCCTCAGCTTCCTGAGTAGTGAGGACTACAAGTGTGTGCCACAGTGCCAGGCTAGTTAGAATAATTTTAAAGCACTGTGTCACTTCCCTGATTTCTGTACTTTACTGCATGAGTGGAGAAGTATCAAAGCCAATACACATGTGACAGTTATCAAAATAACACTATAAAAAGTCAAAAACTAGACAGCAGATTTTATGGTTTTTCCGTGAATTTATCAGTTAAAACCTTAAATTTTACTTTTCCTAGTTGTATATTTATACCGATAGTTCAATGTAATAACAATTTATACAACAGCACATTCAGAATCATGGCAAAATCAGATAAGTCATAGTTAACACACACTCTCTCTCTCTCTATGTATGTACTGCTAAGTCATATTTTCAGTATAGCTAACAGAAATGATTGTCTGCTGGTGGGGTTTTAATCTCCTGGATTTCAGCTTTGGCTAAAGCTAAAATATACACTATCCAGACTTTATACAGGCATGAACTGGCTTTAATTCGCATTATTTTGCTGCAGCAGAGCTGCAGAAATATGGACCTCACTCAGGGATGATATTGTTTTAGAAAGGAGAAAGGACAGGCTGTGTAACATTGTCCAGAGTGGAGTTTTCATGTTGAGAGAAAGCCATGTATAGGCTGGAGTACATGAGAAGAAGGAATAACAACTCCCCCTGCCACCACAAAGGAACAAGAAGAAGAGAGAACCAACAATAGTGTTTTGGCTATTAGTTAACAAGTATGGATTCTAAAAATATCTTTACATAATGGTAGAAATTAGGGAACAATCTAAATGTTTAAAAATAAGGGGATTGATACATTTTGGTAGCTGTATGTTGGAATACTATGCAGATGTTAAAAACAGGTTTTCAAAACCATTCAGTAACATGAAAAAATGGTCATTATAAACTACTGAGTGACAAAAATAAGATATAAAACTATATGGTAGTAATTAACAACTATATATTTTAAATACAGGAAAGAAACATGAGTGTTAACATTGGTTTTTCTATGGCTGGTGGAATTACAGATGACAATACTTATGTGGTTTCCAACATTTATCTAGTTAACACATTGTTTACAATTTTAAAACATTACTTTCAAAGAAAAAATGTCATATATGTAAATATGGTTACATAAAATCTGTATACATATGTATTTTATTTCTGTATATCAAAACCAGACCAAAAATATTGAGTTTGACTGTTTTCAGAGGGACACTGTAACAGGATACTTTCCTTGACCCTCATTTTATGTTGAGATCTTTATGGCAAGTGAAAGGGCTAGACAGAAGCATGTACTTTCAGAATTTCTGAAATGACACGTACGGTATGAAAAAGCATAGAAGCTTTCCTCAACTTTCACATCTTGAATTTTAATACAACCTGTAATTTTGTACATACTAAATGAATGTATTAGTTTTCCAAGCTACAGCATTGGTGGTCAGTTAGCAGTTAGTAATAATATTTTTCAAAGAATAATAAATGAAAATATAGTCGGCCAGGCATGGTGGCTCACACATGTAATCCCAGCACTTTGGGAAACCAACACAGGCAGAGTGCTTGAGTCCAGAAGTTCTTGACCAACCTAGGCCACACAGGGAAACCCTGGCTCGACAAAAAATAAAAAAAAATTAGTGGGGCATGGTGGCATGTGCCTGTAGGCCAAGCTACTCAGGAGGCTGAGGAAGGAGGATCACTTGAGCCTGGGAGGTGGAGGTTGCAGTGAGCCAAGATCCTGCCACTGCACTCCAGCCTGGGTGACAGAGTGAGATACCATCTCAAAAAAAAAAAAAAAAAAAAAAAAAAAAAAAAAAAAAAAAAAAATTTTTAAAAAATATAATAACAAAAATTTTTTATTTTTTTTTTTTTTTGTTGGGCAATGCATGAAATAGTTGTGATTGTTAGTGT
>CAUYQU010067721.1:0-49017 GCA_963574635.1 Cheracebus regulus | reverse complement strand
TATTTACCTTTTCTGTTACTAGTTTCTCATCTCCTCCCCCAGATTTGCAGTGTTGCAACTTTCTGTTCCCCTTTGCTGTATAGAATTATCAATGTGAGTTGACGTCAGCTACTGAAAGCTGAAGGTATATAATGGGACCCTATGCACAAATAAAATCGCTGTCTAGGCAGCCCTCCAGACCCCATCTGTCTTTCTGTCTTTCTTCTCTTCCGCACACTCTCTCTTCCAGGTATAGGGACCCTCTTGCTGGCCAAGAGTCCCCGGCAGACGTGCCGGCCCCAACACAACTCAAATTGGGATACACACTTAAATATAACATCTGAGTCTACAATACTACTGGAAGAAAACAAGGAAATAGCTTGTTGAAGTTAGTTTGATACATTGCAATGATGAAAGATTCAACCAAGAATTTAGAATAGTCCCTGTGTGTCAGAAGCCACACTAATAGAATGGCTAGATATAAGAAAATGTATCTTATGCGCCAGTTTAGATCAATTGTTATTCTGAAGTGATGTGATTACTGCATAAGAAAAAAAATGCTAAATTAGTGAGCCAGTTTTATGTGCCAGAGAGGAATCTGTGGCACACATACTATGTATTTACTCCTCTTTTTCTAATGCCTATTTTTTTCTAGGTTTCCTTATGAGGCTTAGTGGGAAGATTGGGAATTTTCTTCATAAGGATGAAAAAATTATGTCTATATGTGAGAATAGAAATAGTGTACATATTGGAAAAGGAATTGCTGACAATTTTGATAGGTATGTCATAGGACTGGAACAGAAGAACTTTGAACAAATTCTGATTCATGGAGGCAGTGGAGACTAATGAGTCTACTTTAAAGCAAGAGTATGTGTCAGTTTCAGTTATCTGTTGCTAAAGTATAAGCCACCTCAAAACCTGGTGAATTAGAGCATCCATTTATTTGCTAGAGTCTGCAGGATAACAACTTGATCTGGGCTCAGGTAGCTAGTTGTCATATTGGTCTCAACTAGGATGACCCTAATTGGCTGCAGTTATCTGATGGTTCCGTTTGGACTGGATGGGGTAGGATGGTCTCACTCATTTGTCTGACAGTGGGTGCTGTCTTATACACCTCTATGTGTCCCTCTATCCCCTAGTAAACCAAACTAGCATTTTTACATGACATCATATTTCACAAGGGCAAATGCAGAAGACGTAAGATCTCATATACCCTAAGTTCCAGAAGTCATATAATTGTTACTTCCACCTTATTCTATGGGTCAATCCAAGTCCCCAAGGCTAATCAAGATTCAATGGGTGGGAAAATAGATTCCACTCTTTGTTGTAATGAATTGCAAAATACTATATCCATTGAAATCTACCACAAGGGCTGTTGCATTTCTTGCAACTTTCAAACACAAAAATTACTTACAAAAATAATTTTCATAAGACTAGAGAAGAAAATTATTGGTTAAAGCATTGAGAATATTAAGAAAACACAAGAGAACATGTACTTCTTCCATAAGCAAACTTCATTGTAAGATCTGTGACTTATTATCACTAATGTAGAAGAGTATTTGCCATCTAGTGAGTGAGAAATAAAGTTTTGTTTTATAATAAATAGATTTAAAATACTTGAAGTTGGTTATGAGTAATAAAAGCATTTTAAAGTTTTTTCTATACCTTTAGGTGTAAAAAATAACTTTATTATAAAATGATAGGACATACATTTGAAATAAGTAGTTTTGGACCTAGATATGGTGATGTTTTAATCAAATGAGCAAGAGAGCCTATGTGCATCAGTGTGTTACCAATGTTAAAAGCAAAGAACTACAAATTGGATAAAAATTACCACAGCATATTTTCAATTTTATAGCAGCATCCACATTATCATGGGAAATGTAAAGGCATTTATAGGCTACTTGCACTTCTATGTAAAAATTCTCATAATGATCATATATTTATAGCTAAGCACAATTTAAATCTATAGAACTTTTAAATGAGTTGCAAGTTCTACATATATTTCTAATTAGGGTTTTGCCACCTGGCATTGAAATTTCAAATCAAGTATTGCGAACTTAGTCGCTCACCATAAATGGACAGCGTCATAGCTGTGTATTTACCATCTTGACAGAATAACTAGAAATGACAAGAGATAAAATATCAAGTGCAGTAATTAATGACCACTTTAAATCTTTTTGAGAAAATATAATTAGTATATTTTCAGGTACTTTAAAAAATATCATTTTTCAGGTAAAATTGCAGCTAGTCATTTGTGATGAAAATTTAGTTAAATATATCTTAAAGATAAGGAGTCTATCATGTTATCAAGAAATTATATGGGACTGCAAGCTAATTAAAAATATGATTAATATAAAAATGTGCATCCCTGATTTAAATAATCTTAGAAATCAATGAAGCATAGCTAACTGAAAACATTAAACTGTATAATTTGAATAATTTACAGAAAATTTTTTTTCAAGTACTGCAATGAAGTTCAATCAAGCCCCCTTGAAATTAAGGCATCGTGCAGGCCAGATGCAGTGGCTTACACTGTAATTCCAGCACTTTGGGAGGCCAAGGCAGGCGGATCACAAGGTCAGGAGATGGAGACCATCCTGGCTGACTAAAAATACAAAAATTAGCTGGGTGTGATGGCGCACGCCTATAGTCTCAGCTACTCGGGGGGCTTAGGCAGGAGAATCGTTTGAAGCCAGGAGGCAGAGGTTGCAGTGAGCTGAGATCGTGCCACTGCACTCCAGCCTGCAGACAGAGCAAGACTCTGTCTCAAAAAAAAAGAAAGAAAGAAGGAAGGAAGGAAGGAAGGAAGGAAGGAAGGAAGGAAGGAAAGAGAAAGAAAGGAAAGAAAAGAAAAGAAAAGGAAAGGAAAGAAAAAAGAAAAAGGAAATAAATTAAGGCATCATCCATAATATGAACTAGCAATAAATTGCATATCTTTGCTCTTACCCTAATACTATAGGTTAACATACTTATTACTTTCTGCAAAAAATTTTATAGCAGATTAGAGTTAATAGAATACTTGTATTGTAGATTTTTCCCCAAACAACTGCTGTTACCAAGCAAATCTAAGTGGCCACTCAGTGGTTTCTGAGGCTTTCAATACAATGTTTCTTTAAGGTTTCCCTTACCATCATCTCAAGAACCACACTTCCTATAATACAGCAAGCAAATTTTCTTGCATTCCTTCCAATGGTAAAAATCAATTTTCCTTGCCTTGATATTTACATGGAACCTATTAGTAGGCCTTTCTATCACATCTTCTTTAACATAAATCCTGGCCTGACACATATCCTCACAACACTGATCTCAAAATCTATTTCCCCTGGAAACATGTATAATTAAACTGTGTTACTTTGTAGATATCTCAGTTATTGGAACAAATTGTGAAAGTTAAATAAAAATTATCACCTTATATGTTTTCTTAATTCTATTTGCATAAAAGGAAAGCCAACTATTTCAGAAATTGTTGTTTGTAATTCTTTTATAAACTTTTTAATGAGTGTAGACTTACTCTCTTAATAATTAAGAACACAAAAATATGTAAATACATTGTACATGTACAAATATGTTTAAGGTAAATTTTTAGAAAAATAATGCTCTCATAAATAAGATTGACTATAAATATGAATTTATATTGAACTTAACATGTTAGGAGTTATGCAAAGGAAAGATAGGTGATATATGATCTGTTCTTAACAGATTATTAGTGCTATTCATATGAAAGCATTGAACTGCAAAAATAAAGAATGAGATATTATAGATTTCTATTCTCAGCTACATCCAGTCCAATAGCTAAAGCAGTATTCTATAGCAAAGTTGTATAAATAATTAAATAATTACAGCAAGGTCATGTAACTCTTTTCTACCTCCCAAACTCTCTCTCATTCAGAAATTCCCCTTTATTTACTTTGGCATGCATATTCTCACCATAATTTTTAATACTAAATAGCAATAAAGACAGCTTACAAATGCTAATACACCCCAAAAATAATAACATATAGAAATAATGGGAGAGGTAGAGTGGAAAATTAAAGAAAGATGGACACTGCTAATTGTCTTAGTAACTTCTATTTCATCTATCTATATTTGAATTCCTTTTCTGTTCAAGTTAATTCTGTATGCCATGTGACTGAGGGAAAGGTGACCTCTGCTCCTTACTCCAGAAGGGTATTCTGATATATCCAAAGCTCAGAACTCTCATTTCCTCAATCACTGTGTTCTCACAGTCGAGTATTTCACCTAATTCTAGCCAATGACATGCAAAGACAACTCTATGAGGGCCTCCGGCAATATTTTCCCTTAATTTTTTTCTCAGAAACACAGCTAAATATGTTACCTGGAATGGCTGCATGTTCCCCACTACCAGAATTAGCGTAGCCACCCTGGGAGAAAGAGAAAATCAAAATTATTGCAGAAATGTGAACTATGCCTTAACACTATATTTGCTCTGGATTTCTGCTATGCAATATACCATTTTTCTCACTGTTTCAATCCCATTGAAAAAAGAATCTTGTTTGTTATGTGCAACAGATGGCATTTTAACTGATACAAATTAGTAACCCAATAAGTCCAAGTAACTTTGTAGATTTCTTTCTTTTCAAAATAAGGGCAAGAATCTTCAGAATATATTCATGAAGATTAAAACCCTCCAAAGTGTCCTTATTGTTTCTGACTGTTCCCAAATAGGTTTTTCATATGATGGATCAACGCATCACTCGTTCAACTATAGTTACTGCACAGCCTCTGCTGTAATCTTCTCCTGCTCTGTCTTCTGCTTATCCAATTCCTCTTCCCACTAAGCTGTTCGGAGAAGCCTCAACATTGGTGGTGCTCATCAGAAAAATCAATAATATTCATGCAAAGGTGGCTATCACCAAACATTGACAAATGTTTTCAAACTTCTGGCTGCATTGTTTTCTGTACAGAGAAGCAAAAAATACCATCCCTAATTCTGTGCAACACATGTTTTCCCTGTTCCCAATGCAATTTTGACTTTCCCAGAATTACTCTACACGTTTCTGCCTTTAATTCCTCCTTTTGAATGGACTCAAAACAGGCCATGTAGGGAAACAGAATGCATCATATCACTGCTATTATTATCTTATCTCTCTCCTTTCCTTAACAGAAAGGAAAAGTTTCAATAAATTCAAGAAGACACTGTGGAGGTACTGGGTTTTTTGTGGCTGTCAATAGACCCCAGCCTAACCTGCCTTGTTACAGTCAAAGAAAAGAAAAATAGGCTTCACGGGTGTATGTTTTTCCCATTAAAATAGCTATTTACTTTTTCTTGTTTTTTACAGAAACCTCTTGTGCAAGTACTGTAGGCAATTTCCAAATGTTTCTTTAATTTAATTAGATTTTTTAAACACTCAAAAAAGCAACACTCCTGGGGATAATTTGAATTTAAGACATATTCTGAGTCAAAATCTGCCCACAGACTTTGTTTATTGATCTAAAATGGCAATAACAAACTGAAATATTATAATTTCACTCAACATGCTAAGTTACTTTTTATGACCTATGCCAATTATTGTCACAGCATAGCAACTAAATATCACCCCATAGCAACTAAATATCAGAATATGTATGGACTAATCCCAGATGAAAACAAATGTTGTCTGGGATGACTAAATGACAAAGACTGCAAGATTACTATTTATGTGGGTATGCAAATAACATAAATGAGTGGGCCATATAGGGTGGCTTGGGGCAAAATGGAAAGTATATACCTGGTCTGCGAATACGTGTCCTTCTAACAAGGGCTACCACCTCTCAGTTTCATGGCTGAAAGTAGAAATATATATTATCACACCTTCTAGTTTTTCAAGAAAGCTGGAATTCAATGTTTCCATGTAAAATCTTTAGGTATTTCAATATTGACTACCTTTTCAAAATGTCTCAAAACACTATATAGAAATGCAAATTAAAACCACAGTGGGGCAGGGCATGGTGGCTCCTGCCTGTAATCCCAGCACTTTGGCAGGTGGAGGTGGGTGGATCACCTGTGGTCAGGAGTTCAAGACCAGCCTGGCTAACATGGTGAAACCCCATCTCTACTCAAAATACAAATATTAGCTGGGCATGGTGATGGGCACTTGCAATTACAGCTACTTGGGAGGCTGAAGCAGGAGAATTGCTTAAACCCATGAGGTGGAGGTTGAAGTGAGCTGACATCTCACCATTGCACTCCAGCCTGGGCAACAAGAGAGAAACTCCATTTCCAAAAGGAAAAAAAGTTGGAATCCTCATACATTGCTGGAAAAAAAATGTAAAAGGGTACAATCACTATGGAAAACAGTTTATAGATTCTCCTCCAAATTAAACATAGATTTATCATTAATCTAGTAATTTTGCCTCTAGGAACATACTCAGAAGAATTGAAAGCAGAGACAGAGACTTGAAGAGATATTTGCAGACCAATGTTCAGAACAGAATTACTCACAAAATAACCACAAGGTGGCAACAACCCAAATATCCATGAACAGATGAATAAATATACAAAATATGACATATATATATATATATATACAGTGGAATATTATTCAGCATTAAAAATGAAGAAAGTTCTGATATATACCACAACATGTAGAACCTTGTGAAAGCATTATTCTAAGTAAAATCAGCCAGGCACAAAAGAACAAATATTGCATGATTCCACTTATGTGACATACCTAGAGCAGTCAAATTCATAGAGACAAAAAGCAGATAGTGGTTACCAGGGTCTGGGATGATGAGAAGGTTCTGGAGTTAGATAGTGATGTGGGTGCACAGCAATATGAATTTACTTAATGCCACTGAAGAGTATACTTAAAATTATCATAATGGTAAGCTTCTGTTGTTAGGTTTATTTTGTCATTAAAAATAAACCCTTACATGGACCTATTAAAATACATCTGCAGGATGGATTTAATGTGCTAACCTACCCTGTGTTAGCCAGACAGACTCCATCTTAACCTCTGCCTCCCCTCTCCCACCATTTCTCCTTTGAGTGTATATCTGGGTCATGTTCCTGTGCTGGGTCATATTGTACTTAGAGCTATAGAAACTTATATCTGTTTTAACCATATCCTGCTTGACAATCCCACTTGCTATTGTGAATACCCCCTTGGTAACCAGCAATCATGGGAACCTCTTGTGTATACTCTCCTTAATCAACAATCGTGGGAGCCAGCTGCCCCCTAGTTACCAGCCTCCTCCCCTAACTTGCTTGTTCTCCTTCTGTAAAATTCCACTTCAGCTAGGCTCCCACTCACCTTTCTTAAGCAAGGTATAAAAAGGAATCAAGCCCCTTCCTTGGGGGCCAAGAGATTTTCAGTGTGAGCTGACTCTCAGTTATTGGCAATAAAGGACTCACAATCAGATTTCAGAATGTAGCGCTTTCCTAACAACTGGCTCGGTTATAACATTTGGAGGCGCCAGCGAGATTTATTACCCCACCGGGAGTGGACCAGACTCAATCCGGGCTCCCCCAGGTGGAGGTGGACTACAGGGGAGGCACCACCCGAGCCATTCCAGGGCCCCATAGGCCACCCCTTTCTGGAGGAGAGTGGATTGACCCCCGATGCAGCCCACCAAATTATTCTTCCATGTCATCAGTCCTGCTCCACGGAGAAGGTAAGTCAGACCTGACAGGGTTATTTCTGGAGGCAAACCCTAGAAAGGGTCATTCATTAAAGAGTCAATCAGTCATTCAGTTGCCTGGGACACCAGGCTTGACGCCTGTATTCTGATCCCTGACTGGTTTGAGAAATTTCTCTGTATTCTAATTTCTGAGGGAAAGGAAATTTCTCTGGGATCCTGACTGGTTTACAAAAAGTGCAAAAACTGCCATAACCTCTGAGTGCGTGTGTGTGCGTGCATGTGTGAGCGCATGGGGACCTTAGAGGCTTGCGTCTAAGGATCCAGTCTGTGGCTCCGTGGCGAAAGCTACAGAGTCCGAGTGGGCCCTAACCTGTGGGTTCCGTGGTGACCTCATACGTCTTAAAGACAGCATTGGGCTATGCCCGATCCTAGTCGGGGTTTATACTAATCTGTTTATGCCAAGAGGCGCCTAAGTCCCCACAAGGGGCATAGCCAGGCAGGCATCTGAGTGATCCCAATAGGAGACCCCTTTCCCCTTGTTTGTCCTTGAAAAACTGTCATAATAATTTATCTTATCTACTTCAGTGTCAGTTGTCCTGTTTTGTGCCTAATATTTGAGTTTGCATGTCTCGTGTCTGTTGTCCTGTTTGTCTCTAACATTTAAAATTGTATGTATGTCCCATCATCCGAAAACTTCATCAAGGTCATCAACACAGACTTCCTATCTCAGGAAGTAAAATCTTTCATCAGCCATTTGGGCTGGCCGTCTCAGTCCTGCCTTTTCTGTGAAAAACAGCTTAGGTGTTGTTATGGGGAGTTCCGTAGGGAACAACCCTCTTTGGGGTTTTTGGTATCATAATAGTTGCTGGCAATTGGATTGCCATGGTCCGCACCCCAGTGATTGGTGTGACAGTTTCATAGATCCCTGGTGGATCCCAAACACCCACCCCATTGATCTGAGCTGGACCTCTCCTTTGCCCCAACCCCCAGCTCCCTCCCCACCAGTCGCCTCCTGGCTATGAACCAGAGGCAGCTGCCCCACTTCTCTTAAAAGAGGCACCACCTCCACTTGGCAGTGACTAGTCTATGTTCCCTTTTCTACTTCTGACTTGTACAAATGAAAGGCTCAGAAACTACCTTTGTCTGAGAAACCTCAGGTCCTAACTTCACTGGTTGAGTCCATACTCTGGACTCATCAGCCCACTTGGGATGATTGTCAGCAGCTTCTCCTGACCCTTTTTTTACATCTAAGGAAAGGGACTTTATTTGAAAGGAGGCCAGAAAGTTTTTCCTCAGTTCAGCCAGTATGCCAGAGGAGGGAGCCCAAGACCTCCTAGAGGAAGTTTTTCCTTCTGCTCGGCCTGACTAGGACCCATATACCTCGGGGGAGAGTAGAGCTTTGGACGATTTCCACCAGTCTCTCCTAGCAGGTATCAAAGGAGCCACTCGAAAACCCATGAATCTGTCTAAGACAACTGAAGTTGTCCAGGGGCCCAATGAGTCACCTGGAGTGTTTTTGAAACGCCTCCAGGAGCCTATCCAATTTACACCCCATTTGATCCAGCGGCTCCTGAAAATAGCCATGCTTTTAATTTGGCATTTGTGGCCCAGGCAGTTCCTGATAATCAGAGAAAGTTACAAAAACTTGAGGGATTCATTGGAATGAACATTTCCCAACTCCTGGAAATAGCTCAAAAGGTTTTTGACAATGGAGACCATGAAAAACAGAAACAGGCGTCTCTGGCAGCTGAAAAGGCAGCTGACAAGGCATCAAAAAGGCAGGCAAAAAATCATAGTTGCCACAATCCAGGAAGCTAAACAAGACAATCCTAAACAAAAAAGTTATACTTGGGGGAAGCCTGATTCAAAAACTCAAGATTCCTGTGGGAGGGGAAAGACAACACCCCTACTAAAAAAAAATCAATGTGCATATTGCAAACAAATCCCTCCAGCTAGTCTTTTTATTCATTTATTTTGCCTGCCTCCTCCAGCTACGTCCTCTACCCCTATCTACTCCTTTCTCCTCACTAATTTCAAAACAGGACGTGTATATGCAAATACCAGAGAATGGTAACTACATTTCTTCAGACTCACCTGTCTGCTAGAGCAGGCATCCCCAACCTCTGGGCCATGGACCTGTCTGCAGACTCTAAGGAACTGGGCCGCATAGCAGGAGGCGAGTGGCAGACGGTGAGCAAAGCTTATCCGTATTTACAGTTGCTTTCCATCACTTACATTACTTCATCTGTATTTACAGCTTCTCCCCGTCACTTGCATTACCGCCTGAGCCCTGCCTCTTGTTATATAAGCAGCAGCATTAGATTTTCATAGAAGCATGAACCCTATTATGAACGGCACATATAAGGGATCTAGGTTGCATGCTCTTTATGAAAATCTGATGTGTGATAATCTGTCACTGTCTTCTATCACCTCCAAATGAGACTGTCTAGTTGCAGGAAAATGAGCTCAGGACTCCCACTAATTTCACATTATGGTTCATTATATAATTATGTCACTATATATTACAATGTAATAATAATAAAAATAAAGTTCACAATAAACGTAATGCACTGGAATCATCCCCAAATCATCCTTTCCCACCACACCTGGGTTCATGAAAAAGTTTTCTTCCACAAAACCAGTCCCTGGTGGCAGAAAGGTTGGGGACTGCTGTGCTAGAGAATCTGTTGTACTCCCAAACACCATCATGGGAAAGACATGATGCAGTTACTGAGTCAAATGTTGACAATGTTTCTCAGAGAGGCAGTCAACACTCAGAGCAATGGCCTCACTCCCTGATATAGTACTAGGAACCTATTTTAGCTGATGGAAGGAGAAGCCACTATGGGACAGCTTCTACGCTAGAATAACTTGATGAATTAAAAGTGTTATTCACACAATACAATCACATGTATATTAAAGAGAAAACATAGCCTGTAAATTCTGATTAGAAAAGCCCCTCAACAATCATTGGCAATATGCACAGTAACTATGTTTCTAATGTAAACACTTTAAAAAATCACTTAAACTGCCTTCATTAATATAGAAATGATTAAATTTGAAATATATATATATATATACAAGGTAACATAAAATTAAAATACAAAAAAGAAACCCGAATGTAGTTTTATGAAAAAGGTTTCATAAAACCTCATTTTAACCTCATTTTAAGTGGATTAAATGTTAAATTTTTTTTATAAAGTACAGGTAAAATGAGTGCACAGATTTTAATGTAATAATTAGGTAAGCATAAAAATGTTTCTAAAAATGAGTCAGGTTAAACAAAAATAGAAATTTTGAACTACCAAATTGTTTCAATAGATAATAAATCCTAGTCCACCAGCAAAAGAGAAAAGCAAACAAACAACAACAAAAATAAGAAGGCAACATTAGAGAAAATATGATAATTAAGTGACAAAAACTAAGCCAAGGATAACATTACAAAAGTGAACGTAAATGCTTTTAAATGTATTTATTAAAAAAGAAATACAGTTTGGATTTTAAAAGAGCACAATACAATGACATCTCTTTAGAAACACATATCTAAAAATAAAATAATCTTAAAAATAGACAAAAGCTGGTTAGCGAAATGCAAACTGAAAGGAAAGCTGAGCGGCAAAGGGTGTGTGAGCCAGCAAGTCCAGGGTCCGGCCACTGGGCACAGCCAGGTGCATCAGCTGGGCTGGATGAGCAGCTCCGGGAGCAGACATAGGCACTGGCTGTGTGGGAGGCTGTGGCTGAACCAGGCATACCACAAGCAGCTTCTGCTGCTGGCACTGGGAAACATGGTGGTGCCTGAAAGCTTTGAGATGCTAGGAACCGCAGAGCCCCCAAGAGGGTGTTTCAGCTTGTCACAGCCCAGGCTTAGGAGCACTGAGGTCTGGGCCCCCAGTAGGCCTGCAGCTCTTCTCATAGCCCACAGCATGGCAAGAGGGGTGTGTGGGGCATGTTGCAGCCCATTTTTGTGACAGCTCTTTCAACTCCACCACCCCTGGGCTGCCCCAGCCCCACCACTGCTTCCTGTCATGTGGGGCAGGGCTGCCCAGCCCAGACAGCAGGAGGCCTATAGTGTTACAGCATCTCTGGCTAGGGGAATCCCAAGGTCTGGACCCCCAGGAGGGTCACTACTCTTTACTCCCACAGTCCAGAAGTGTGTCACCATCTGCAGCTTGATGAACCGGCTAGGAACGTGTTACAGCTCCTTTTGCTCTGGCCGTTTGGTGGGTCCTGAGTTCTTGTCCTGCATCCTGGAAGAATGAGGTTACATGGACAACTAGGGGGTGAGCAAGGCAGAGAGGAGCTTTACTGAGTGACAGAACAGCTCTCAGGAGACCCTAAGTGGGTAGCTCCTTTCCATCGGCAGGTCATGGCAGGTCATTCCAAAGACTGTTTGAGTCCCAGGGTTTAGAGGAAGTGTGTGCTGATTGGTCCATGGGTGGTCATGGGTGTGCCTGAAAAAAGCACCATCCCATTGGTGAAAAGTCATCAATGAAGTTCTCACTCTAGGTCTGGACTTCACATGGAATTGACAGCCCCAGGCTTCAGGCCAATCCCGGCTTGAAGGTGGAGTTTCACTGGGGACCTGCCCCTTCCCGCCTAGCAACCTGTCTGCCTCCTGTCACCATCAACATGAGGTTCCTGACGCTCAAGGTCTCTGTTCTGTGGGGCATTTGTAGGTCTGTGCTAAGCTGCCTTCAGCTCCCCTACTCTTCAGCTCCCACCCCTCCTTCCCATTCTTGTTGGCACCCAAAATTTGGAGGGAGTGAAGGCATCAGGGGGCCAGTGTGTTGGTGCTGCCCTGAGCATGCACACACCTAGCTGGGTTTGCAGTGCCTGGGTTCAGGCACAATTTTTCTCTGCACCAGATAGGGTGCCAGGGAGCAGGGAGAGGCCAGGAAGCAGGAGCAGGCACTTCTGAGCCTGTGGAGGAAGGGGGCTTCTTGGGATCCGAGAGTGCAGAGATGCCCAGGAGTGTGGGCTCCTGCCCCACCAACTCGGTAGGGCTTGGAGCTCCAGCTGGGATCACCTATTGCCAGCCCCCACTGGCTCTGTGGAGTGCACAGCACTGGCTGTGCCTCCCCTGCTACAGCTGGTGTCCCCACAGTGGCTGCCAATGCCATCAATGAGGCCAGGGGAATAAAACACTTAAGGCACATAGCACCTACTCCTAGAATTACATTTTCCACAAATCCAGCTGTTGAAACTGCCTGTTGTAATTGAAACCAGTTTTATCTAACAGCTACTGAAACAATCTGTTGAGACTTTTTTTTTTATTTGAAGGGGGAGGCTGTAGAAAGGATGGAGTTTCACTCTTGTTGCACAGGCTGTAGTGCAATGGCAGAATCTCAGCTCACTGCAACCTTCCCGGTTCATTCGATTCTCCTGCCTCAGCCTACTGAGTAGCTGGAATTACAGGCGCCCACCACCACACTTGGTTGGTTTTGTATTTTTAGCAGAAATGAGATTTCACCATCTTGGCCAGGCTGGTCTCGAACTCCTGATCTCAGATGATCTATCTGACTTGGCCTCCGGAAATGCTGGGATTACAGGCATGAGCACACCATCCGGCCTGCTGTGACTCTTAAGACTAGTTTTACACACTGTTATCACTCATGAATAAAAGCTTGCCAGCTCCTCAAAACTTAACTGGTGCCAACTAACTTTCAAGACAATATGCAACACTTCTTTTTTCTGTAATCCCGCTAACCTTCTCTTTGTTCTTCAGACATGCTGAAGACCACCCAATCTATGTGTATTCCCCAAATTACAATTCTTGCTTCCCAGACAAAATATTTTAAATTTAAATTTTTTTCTCAGCCAAGTGCAGTGATTCAATACTCTAATCCCAGCACTTTGGGAGGCTGAGGCAGGTGGATCACCTGAGGTCAGGAGTTCAAGACCAGCCTGGCCAACATGGTGAAACCCCGTCTCTACTAATAATACAAAATGAGCTGAATGTGGTGGCACATGCCTGTAATCCCAGCTACTCGGGAGGCAGAGGCAGGAGAATCACTTGAACCCGGGAGGTGAAGGTTGCAGCAAGCCGAGATCGCACCATTGCACTCCATCCTGGGGACAAGAGTGAAACTCCGAATCGAAAAAAAAAAAAAAAAAACCCTGTATTTTATTTGACTTAAACATACTTGGTGTCAGAAGTATAGTTCTGAAGCTGTCATCTCAGGAGGAATCACTGTGAAGAACTGTGGAATGAGGTACATATACTTGGCCCCTCGATCCCTTCCTGTTTTCCTGAGTTGCCTTTTTTTCCCCTGGTAAATCTCTTTTGGACCAGACTCCCCAGTTTTTTTGAGTTCTGTCCTATTTGGGATTTGGTTGGGGAGGTGTCTTACCTTTCATGTTTGAGAGAGGTATTTTCCTCTTTGGTTGAGAGATCTCCTAATGGGGATGACTCTTTTCCTCGTGCCATACCTCAGCTGCAGGTCTGCATGAAGGGATTTTTCCCTTTGGGTTGGGTGTTAGTGAAAGGACTTTATTTTCCTTGGGTTGAAGAAGGTAGCTTATCATCCTTCTTAGTATGTACTTTGTTTTCCATCCATGTTTGTGTTTACTTAATTTTTGCATATTCAGCACTTGCAGTCAATTGGCTTTTGTTTATTTGAAATTAAACCAAATCACCTTGATAAATTTATTTATACTTGGGCTTTCAAAGTGCAAAGACATGCCAAAATATTTTCTGTGACTCCAGCTGGTAAGATGTTCATTCAAACAGTCCAGCGTTATTAAAACTATACTAAAAGGCCATGGCTAAAAACTCATACACTCCAAATAAGACTAACATCTCAATTGATATACTGAGACTTTAAAAAAAAGGAAAAGGAAAAAACAAACCAACAAGATTCAGGACTGAAGATCTGCCTTGCTACTAAATACTTTCTCAAAGCTAGATGAGATAGTATGGGCTTCCTAGCTGGAGATTTCCCCTTCCTCTTCCTATAGTTCCTTTTCTTTATCCTTCTTAAGTTAAACTCTGTGTTTCCAAAACTCTTAAGCTATTTTGGCATAGACTATTTAAGTAAAAGAATTGAAAACCAGCAGATATAAAAAAATTATTTGACATTTATGCTGTTTCTTAAAAGCAAAAGAAAATATTTCCATGAGAAAGATACCCTCCCTATATTAAAAGAAATGGCATCATTCTTATCTTCAAGGACAAAGACCTGAGACTAAGAAAATGCCACGTAGACCTTGTTAGAGTACCTCTTATCTTCTTGGCGGCAGTCACATTTTGTAAGTTAACTATTCTTTGTCCAATTGGTAATTCAAATTGCTGTGGCCTTAATTTGGTTCACAGCCTTTATAAGATTATCTAGTTTTAAAAATCTTAATGGTTAACCTTATCTCATTTTGTCAGAAAAATAATTGGGATCCTATTGTCTTTTATAAACCAACGAGTTTATATGTTTTACTATCTCATAACTAAAATTCTAAAGCAAAAGCTATAAGATCTTCATTTATTCGTATGTATATGTGTTTAATATATTTATCTACATGAACATGTATTATGTTGTATGTTGTGACTACATGATAAAATCTTGCATAGTCAGCCAGAAACCTTTTAAGGAATACATTTAAATAAATGAGTGCTCATGTCAAATGTATAGTAATTAATTCAAATAGATATTTTTTTGCTTATGTAAGTTAAATACATCTTTGATAAATTTACTGCTTTTAAGATTGCTGATAAAATTAGAAATGTTTTTATAGTAGTGAATATACATTTTTAGCTGGCTTTACTGGTCAAACCATTTTGTATTTGCCTCTGCTAGATGTTTTAAGGTCATGAAGCTATAAACTCAGACTAAAAGAAAATGGTCTTTGTTTATGCAGTTCTTTGATAAAAACAATTAATTTGATATTGCTGATTTAATAAAAACAGCTGTATTTTCTGCGGTACTGACAATATACCTATGCATTTAACTTTAAAATTTGTACTTAGGTAAACACTTGATATTAATAGGTTGTAAAATTTGTTTATAAAAGAGTACCTTAAAATAATAATTAGCTCTGTATAAATACTCAATTTTCATAAGTAATCTAGATGTAATTGTTAGAAAGCTAAATAAAATTATATATATTTATAATAAATAATTATAAATAATTATTTACATAGAAGCTAAATAATTAGATTCTATACACTTGGCTATTCTTTATGTGTCAAAATTGTTCCACATAACCAGAAAACATCCCATGCTGTTATTAAGAGCTGTGCATTTCCCTGCTCAAGATACTAGTTTTCTTGTTTACATTCCTCTATAATATAGTGTAATTTCATAACCTTAGACACATTCTTCCTGTGTCTAGTATAATTCAAGTAACTTTATCATCAGTTTTGACTTTTAGGTTATCTAAATTAGCTTCCTGTAAAAGGAAACAATGACTGCATAAGGTTTTTCTTTACTTTCTAGTAACTGGCCTAAAAAACATGTTATATTTTATCAAGATAATTCCTGAATTGTCTTTCTTGGGTTTTGGATTACTTAGGAAAACTTTGCTTTTGAAGGATTAAGAGTTGTAATCCATGTACATATCTGCATTGCTTTTAAAATCTTCAGATTATTACTCTAGTTAAATGAATATTATGGAATATTACAGTGACCTGTGATTCTGTTTTGATCAAACACTTTGATCCTTTTGATATTTTTAACTAATTGTTCCAAAATCAAATCTTGAAATTCATATACTTTTATTCAACTTGAAAACTATTATAACATCTGTTTAAATTTTACTGTGGCCTAAAAATATTGATTTTAGTTATGCTACATTAAAATATTCTACATATCTTTTGAGTCTTCCCCAAAAATTTCAAAGTTATTTTTAAAGATCATAAAATGTTTAATTGAGAACTCTGTTCAAACTTGATACTAATACTCTTCTTTTGTTGCAAAGAGCAAAAATAAATGCAAACTATTTTAACTAAAACAAGAGGTTTCATATAAAAAATAGTTTTCAAGTTGAATAAATGTATATGGAAGTATAAATGTTAGGATTAATAAAAGATATGAGTTATATAGTTTTCTTCAAACATTTCATAAATTTAAATGAAATAAAATATCCCATTTCTCCACTCATGTTAACAAAGATTTAAAATATGATGATACAAATGTAAACAAATGTGCAAGGGAGGAAACACACTGAAATACATTATAACCAGGAGAAATCTTTCAGAAGAAATTGGGCAACTCCTATACAAAATGTCTAAAAGTATGTATGATTTTGATTTATTACGTCAGTCATAAGAAATCTATCCTTATAATATAACCCGAGCATGAGAACATTCCATACAAAAATTTCATCCCTCCCAATGTAGAAGTCAAGAAACAGGAGAATAATTACACAGTATTTTTTTCCGAACTGCATTCCATTGTATGCTAATATATATTGTTTGAATAAAGTGTTCTATGCCCAAGAATATTTAAAATATTCTTTAACACAGGAGTCTTTAAGCCTTCTTGGGACATTTTACACTCACACAAATTAGGAGTACCCAAGAGGGACATTTATTAAAAAATTTTATCCATAGGCCATTAAAATATGCTTATATCTGAAGAACAACTAATTCTGTGGAAATTGCTTGTAATTCATTTTATGTTGGAAAAAGAAATGATGAGGGTTTGGAAGACAAGACTAAAGTTATGTGAAAGATAGAAAAGAAATGTTGTTTTAGTGGCAAGGTAATTTGGATTTCACACAAAGATTCAATGAATTGTTATGAAAATAACTCAATATTTCTTTAGATTCAAGAGGTAAAGAATTCAACACAATTTAGTCCCCTCCCAGAGAGAAAACGATATATTTCACATTTACATAGATGCAGAGACCCATGTGTTCTGGAAGTGAATGTGAATACACTGGTTCTCAAATTGCTCATATATCCAGACTATTTGTCATTTGTTGTACTGCAGTTATGACATAGGGTTGTATGTTTTTGTTTTTGTTTCAATTTTAAACACACTTTGTCTCAGACTGGGGAGAAGGTAAGTAACTGGAGTAAAGAATTTACCGAACTGTAAAGATTCTTTTTTCATCCACACTTTAGGACAACTGTAGGAAAAAAGCTGAAGTATCATAAAACAAAATTGAAGAAATTTCTTTTTGAGGTAATGAAAATGTAAAATTGTCTGTGGTGATGGTTATATATATCTATGAATATGATAAAATCCTTTGGATTATACACTTGAAATTGTATAATGTGTGAATTGTATCTCAATAAAGCTTGGGCCGTGTGCAGTAGCTCACATCTGTAATCTCAGCACTTTGGGAGGCCAAGGTGGGCCGATAACAAGGTCAGAAGTTCAAGGTCAGCCTGACCAACATGGTGAAACCCCATCTCTACTACAATACAAAATTTAGCCAGGTGTGGTGGTGCATACCTGTAATCCCAGCTACTCAGGAATCCAAGGCAGGAGAATCGCTTGAACTCAGGAGGCAGAAGTTGCAGTGAGCCAAGATCACACCACTGCACTCCAGCCTGGGTGACAGAGCAAGACTCTATCTAAAAAAAAAAAATTAATTAATTAAATAAAATTCGGAATCAGTCATGAAACTCTGTAAACAGAATCTTGGCCTTGGGAAAAAAGTCACTGCTGCACTAAAAGTACTAATTTTACTCATTAGCTTGTTTAGTGAAAAGCTACCTTAAAAATCAACCACTGACAAGATGTCTGCTCTAAATCAAAACTAGTTTGTTTCTCATTTGTTCGTCTTTCATTTGAAGCCAAAGAACATTACTGTGGATACATGTGGGCTATGTTTACATAAAATGTTTTATATTTAAATTCTTCTCAAATAACTTTATCATATTAAAATATGATATACTTTTAAAATACTTTTAATGGTGACTTCTTAACTGTTATAACTGATCTATACCACATGCTCCTCAGACAATTTTTCTCTGGTATATCTAAAAGGCTCCAAACTGTTTCATGTTCTGAGGTATTTTATTGCATACATAACCTTTCTATGAAATTCACAACATACTTGGAATAATCTGCTTCAACTAAGATAGGTTCCTATTATGTTTTTATTATTCCTCTGTTTTATTAAATATATCCTGAATCTTTTATCTGTGAATTTGTAATCTTATCAGTCAGCAATTATATTCTTCTATTAGAAGGAATCCAAATTCTTACCTGTAGGAAAATTGCATTCTGAAATGAAGAAAATATATTTCATGATTTAAAAATATGAATCATAGTCCACATGAGACTCCCAAGTTTTCAAATTTACTTAGAAAGAGGTGGCAGAAAATATGCTGAACTAAGATAAGTATTTTAGTAAGGAAATGATTTCACTTATTTAAATCTGTCATTAAATATCCTAAGTTTTGTGAAATAACTGCATAAAACCCCATATTTCATAGTAATTAAATAAGTCCATCTTTGACTCTTTATCAAAGATAAATCAGTCTTTAATTATTAATAACTTGGCTCCCAAATTTAGTTTTACTTTACAACTTTTGGCCATCAAATCAATCACAGGACGAAACCAATAAAAGGGTACATTTTTTAAAGGTTTTATGATATAACTGTTTTTGGTTAAACATATATTCTGAATCTTTGTTAAAATAAGAAAATTGAGTAATTACTTTTAGTCTGACTTAGAATTTAACAATTATATAGATGTGTGTTTTGCCTATATAGCAAAATGATTTTACAATCAGAAGAATATCCAGTGTACTTGGAATGGTGCTTCTCACTAAAGAAAGACTGGGGCCTCCAGAATGATAAAAAAAAAAAGTCACAATAGGTTGATTTCATTGTTCTCTAGATGATTGTTTAGGTAAATCCAACCCGATCACCATAAGACTTTGTTTGAATGTTCTTCATCCAGACCATCCAGGATTCCCTTTCTGTGTCTGCATTCTTAGGTGATCTTTAGACCTACCCAGTTTCATTCATACCTAGAAGAAATTCATTCTTTCAGCAACAGCATATTAAGACCACTTAAAAGATACAAAACACACTAGCAGTAAACATAGCAGACAGTATAAAACAGATCTTATATTCTAAGATGTGAGAGCATGTTAGACAGACAACTAACAGACTACCACATATACAATAGTCTGTCAGGTGGTGTGAAGAAATCTTGAAAAAGTAGGGGTAACAGAGAGTTTATGTTCAAGTGAGGAGGATTACTTCAGAGAGGATATCTGGGAGAGCATCTCTGAATGAAATGAAAGTTTAAGTTAGCAAAGAACTAGGGAATATCATTTCAGGCAAGACAAGAAACAGCAAAAGCCTTGAGGTGGCATTTTTCAGTAACAAGAACTCCAGTAAAACCAGAAAATAGTGATCCAAGCAGAGAGAGTTTAGGGAACATGATGTGTTTTGGGCTAATCGTGACCCCTCAAAATACATTTGTTGAAGTCCTAACTCCTAGTCTCTCTGAATGTGACTGTTTTTGGCAATAGGATTTTTTAAAGTAATTAAGTTAAAATGAGGTCATTAGAATGGGCCATTATACAATACGACTGGTGTCCTCATAGGAGGAGATTTGGGCACAAAAAGGTACAGGAAAAAGACAGCAATCTACAAGCCAAGGAGAGGCTTCAGAAAAAATAACCCTGCAGACATTCTGATATCATACTTCTAGACTCTAGACCTGCAGTAAGCTTATGTTGCTTAAGCTACTCTGTCTGCAGTAATTTTTTATGGTAACCCTAGCAAACTAATGCAAAGTGGAGGAGGTAGCTAAGAATTAGATCAAGTGGGGCCTTGGGTTAGTATTTGGCTTTAATTTTGAGATAGATGGGAAATTATTGGATAGTATTCAGGAGGAAATGAGATGATTGAATTTCTTTTCAAAGACATCCCAACCGTTGGGTAGAACATTTCATGGAAGAGAGTATATTCTAATAGCAGCCATCAGACCACCACTAGTGTGAACACTGCCTCCATCTCAAAGGCACATGCTCAATCTCTAGAGTTAGCTTTGACACCTGTGAGAGCCCAAAATAGTAGCAACCTTGGAAATGATTGATAGAAGGAATGAAGGAGAGAGAAGTATTTTTATATGAAAAAAGGCATAAAAATTAAAAAAAGAATCCAAATTTTGAAATTATAACCATACTCTATCACATTGCAATTTTAGGATAATTAACAGAATCTGGATAGTTTTATTAAAAAAGAGGCTGGAGAATATTGATATTAAAGAATTTTACTGAAAATTATATTTTATTTGGAGTTTAATGTTAATTTAATTTATATTCTATAATATAAAGTATTATACTACTAAGATACTATAATAATGTATCTTAGTCTGAAAAAAGAATTCAGCATTGATTAAAATCAAGTGCATTCTCACAAATACTGTTTTTCAAAATGTGATAATAAGCCTTCAAAAAATCTTTCTGTTCTTTATTACATTTTTATTTGAACTTAAAAAGTCTCTTCACTAAGGTACAAAAATTGGAGTCTACATTAGAATATTTTAATGTTTAGTTTATATTGAATTCAGCACATTAGAACTCTAGTAACTTCAAATAATTTTCATCAGTATAAAAGAATGGTCATAGATACACAATGCATAGATTTACATATGGATTTCAATCTGATATCAATCCATTCAAATCAGCAACGCATAAAAATAGGCAAAAAGAAAATGCTGCTCTGACTAAATGTAAGGTTCTTAAAATGGCAGTAGAAAAAACATAAACAATAGTACTTAAACATTGTTTTATTTAAACCTATCAAATACCATTTTCATGAAAATAAAAATAATACAATTTGTTTACAAGTATGTTTACTAGCCATTAAATGCAAAATATAATTCAGTGTTATTTAATATGAGCTTTCATCACAGGCACATTTCTCAAATAACTTCCTGAAAATGGCATTACTGTCTTAAAAAAAAAAAAGTTGTAGTAGACAAGATCAGCAGACAGAAGTCAATTTTATTCCAATATTATTGACAGCAATAAGGGAGAGAGCAAAGAGCAATTCTCAATACCCAGTTCCAGCTCCATACCAAGACAAAGGTCTGGAGGGTTTTGAAGCTCTGGGGTGACCTAGCAAAACAGTTCTGGAAGACATTAATGGGGTAGTTGATCAATGAAATGTGTTGAGTACATTGAGTTATTCTTGAGTTTGCAAATGGTTTTCTCTGGGCTTAGGCCATCTGTGTTTGCTAATATGTGTCCACAGAAGTTAGGCTTCTCCCTCCCACAGGTACAGAGAGATAAAAGCACTCTTTTCCTTGATGACTACATTTCAAAAGGCTGGTTCCCAGGCCTTCTGGAAAGACTCTCTTAGGTTGTAAAATTGCAAGAGGCTGAGAGAGATTTACATACATTTGAAATTGGCAGAGGAAAAAATATATAGTTGGCAATTTTCTTGTCAATGCTCTAACAAAAGAGTAGATGGAGGCCTATAGTCAAAGAAACCTGTCTAAAGTTTAGTCAAGCTAAGAGGAACATTAAGCCAATTTAGGTCCACTGCAAGGTGGGTCACATTAAGCATTTTAGTTAAATTATTATTTTTTTAATTTTTGGATTAGTAATTATAGTTTTAGGTTTTAGTATGTCATTTTCTTAAAATTAGATGTATCACATAATTTTACATACTCCTCAATTCTTATATAGAGCAACATACAGAAGGAAATATTTTTAGTTAGGGAGAGGAGTGGCTTCAGAGATCACACTGACTCAAATCTGCCACTTAATAGCTATGTGACCTTCAGTAGATGGTAACATTCTTCTGTCTGGTAAAATGAAAAGAAGATAGCCATCTTACACAACCTTTGGCTAAATCTAACAAGATATTATTATAAAACATATAATATAGTGACTAGCACAAATAAGATGGCTGTCAAATACCATTGCCCTCCTTCTAATGCCCATAAATTTGTTGTAATAAAGCTTCAATTACGAAAAAAAAAATACACACAATTTTATGATAGGAGAAAAAGTCTTTATTCTCTACAATCTTTTTTTCCCTTCAAACACATATAATATAACTCATATGACTGAATGTTTAAAACAAGGTTGTTGAAGTTGCCAGTTTGGGAATTTCATGCCTTAGTGCACCAGTGGCTCCTGTGACCTTAATTGTACCTCTGGGCCAGCACTCATTCATTTCTGAAATAAATACAATACTGGAAAACATCACTATCTCACAGGGGTGTTTTTCGCATTACTGAAAAGAGTATTTTTAAGGTACACGAGATGAAAGCACTGTTATTAAATATGTGATGAATTGTTAGTAATTCATATTCTATGATGATGTAAGAGTCAGTAGCTTCAGGAGACAAACACTCGAGAGTCTTGGGCAGAAGAAACTGTATAATGGCAATTGAATTAGCTGCTAAATTGGAAAAAATCATTGAGAAAACCCAGTATCCCTATGGAAACAAAAGAAGTTATTATATTTCAGTAGAATACTTATAACACTGGAAGAGAAGTTAAATGATCTCATTTCTTGCCCATATCTGTAAGAGTCAAGTGCTTCACTGGGACATAGCCAATACATTTTCTTTTATAGAGCAATGCACTTTTAAAAAATGTTTTTTAGGTATTTAATTTAATATTTGCAGGACCTTTGCTCACATTAAGACATTAATACATACTAATTAATTTTTGTCACATACATATTAATATATTGCTCACCTGTATGATCAGTAAATGTTTTAAAATTTGTAAATGGTAAAAAGGAATACTGAACAAAACCTTCCCAAAGTTTACAAGGTTTTTTCGTAAGTTGTAAAATTTCAGCCTGAAAAGAGATACACTTTTTATTTAAGATGAAACAAGTTTTGATAGGAAAAGTCATGTTTTAAATAAGACCAATACCTACTGGTGAGGAAATGAAGTTTATAATATGTGTAGGAAGTTAGTTAAAATACTGAATTCATTAATTATAAACAATCCTTAAAAGTTCTTCATGAAAACCCTGAAACTTGAAATCATAGCTATAAATCGCCTCTTTCTAAACTGTCCTAGTGGATCCTGACTAGCAGCACTGAATAGCAGAAATTCCTTTTTTCATTGGTCAGATAGTTTTTAAATCACCAGGTTCTCTGTAAAATACTAGAAACATAAAGACAGGTTAGGTGTGATTTTACTTCTTGATAAGGGGCCTACAGTCTAGATGAGAAAAAAAAACCGTAAAGAAATAGTTCAAATAAAATAATTAGCTGCTATGATAGAGTCTGTACATAACATAATGCAAACATAAAGAAGTCACTCTACCTGACAGAGGTAAAGGGAAGTAAACATTAATAAAGGAGGTAATATTAGACGTAAACTTTGCTGACGAGGTAGATATTCTTAAGGTGGACAGGAACAGGAAATGGTAGGTCAGGCAGAGGAGCTGGAATGAGCAAAATCATAGATGAATAAAATTCTCCAGTGAATCTGAGAATTATGAATAGGGAAATAGTTTTTGCTTTGGACCAAGACTTAAAGGGAGGGGAGGCAGATTTTTAATATGAGCAGATGCAAGCAGATGGTGGAAGAACAGATACACCATAATGACACAATTCCAGAACTGTGCACCAAGGCAACTCAGATGCCAGAGAAAACACTCAAGAGTACCACAGGATACATTAAATTTCAGAAGGAAACACAGCAATATCTGTGAAACACCATAAACACTACCCCTGTTAAGTTGTTGGCACTTAACTACTTAATAAATAAAACTACTCAATATTTATTTTGGCTGAGAACTGCCTTGAAGAGTGGACTCCAAGAAGGAAGAAAGTCTGGAAATCATGGCCTGAATGGCTTTTTAAAAATAGGGAAATTCAGAAGAATTTTAAGCAGGGGAATAAAATGGACAAATATGTATTTAGGGATGCTCATTCTAGCAGCAATGGGAGACTATATTAGAGATTTGCCATTTTGGACACAATATGAGATGCCTAGTAGATGATGAAAGTCAAAAGAATAACAAAAAAGTGTTTTTCCTTTAATATGCTAGAGGTTTTTGGAAAGACTCTTGAAATTAGTAAGTTATATTCACATTTACTTAAGATCTTCATTTAGTCACATTGTATTCACTGCTTGGCTATTTGAGTAAAGCCATTTAAAGTCTGACACAGAGCAGCAATCTGGCAGGGAGCAACATTTTTGCATGTTCCAGTAATATGGTGTGTTTAAAATACTAGGTTGGCGTCACATTACACCTTTAACTTACTTTGCAAAGAAAGTCAATATTCTACTAATTGAAAGCCAGTGATTTAGACCAGACTAATGGAAACCAATTAGCACACATAACTCACACAATATCTTCACATTTAACCAAAATTCCTGGTTAGCCACATCCCAAAGCTTCCCTTGCTACTGAAGTCCTTATTTGCAAGATCATTTTATGACCTCAGCAATCCAAGTCCTATATTAAAAGAGAGCTCTAAATGTGTTATGGTTAATATTTATTAGGTTAAAATTTATTTCTATGAGCCAGGCACTCTTCTCAATGTTTGACATGCATTATTTTACTTATTCCCTACACACACCCCATGATGAAGATGCTATTATCAGTGTTCCCAATTTACACATAAAGAAACTGAAACACAAATTGAAGTGTTCCAGGTCACATTAATATGAAGGTGGATCTGAGACACAAGCCAGATTTTATGATTCCGGAGTCCATAGTCTTAACAATTTTATATCTCTTCCATGTGGGAGCAATAACTAAATTATGTGTTTATTCTTAATTATTTATTTTAAGCATTTTATGTGTACCTATTTGTAAAGCTCTCTTTTATTTAATTGAATAAAAATGTTATTAATTTCATTGTAAGGAAAATATTGTAATTATGGAGACATGTTAATAAAAATCATAAGCCTGAGTAGAGCAGTGAGAGGGAGGTAACATTAAAAAGGCAGCTTCACTAGCCATACTTTGGTGCTCATGGCATAGTCCTTAAGTTTGTGAATGAAAGAAACTTGGGTTTATCAATTCTTTTAGATTTATACGGTCCTCAGGAACAGGTTGACATTAATAAAGTCATAAAACATTGATGTTTAACTTCAAATGTTAACATGTGGACACTGACATACTAGACAAGTCACCAGAATCCTTGTGCCTACCAGCTGGGTACTTGATTATATCAAAGTGCTTGAAAGAAACCTTTGAAATAAATCAAATGGTTTGAAGATTGCATGATAACATTAGGTCAAACAAAAACAGAAGGTCTTTGGAAGACCTTCTTCTTCAGTGATAAAGCTTAAATACTTACAATAAATTATATCTTTAAAACTGAGGTGATCAAGGGTGGGGAAAGTTTTTTTTTTTTAACTTTTATTCTTGCCATGATATAAAACTTAAATACTTATAACAAAGTATATCTTTAAAACTGAGGTGATAAAGGGTGGGAAAAGTTTTTCTTTTATTTTTATTTTAGGTTCAGGGGTTCAAGTCCAGATTTGTTATATAGGTAAGCTGTGTGTCATGGGAGTTTGATACACAGATTATTTTGTCACATAAGTAATAAGCATACTACCTGATAGATACTTATTCCGATCCTCTCCATCCTCTCATTCTCCACCATAATTAGACCCCAGTGTCTGTTGTTTCTCTCTTTGTGTTTATGTGGTTTCACTATTTAGCTCTGACTTATAAATTAGAACAAATGATATATTTGGTTTTCCATTTCTGCATTTGGTTTTCCATTTCTACATTTGGTTTTCCATTTCCACATTAGTTTCCATTCTACATAATGACTTCCAGTTCCATCCATGTTAGTTCAAAGCTTATGGTCTCATTCCTTTGTATGGCTGCATTGTATTTCATGGTGTCTACTACTGATGGACATTTAGGTTGATTCCATGGCTTTACTATTGTGAATAGTGCTGCAATGAATACATGTGTGCATATGTCTCTATGGTAGAACAATTTTTAATCCTTTGAGTATATACCCAGTAATGGCATTGCTGAATCGAATAGTAATTCTGTTTTAATTTATTTGAGAAAATACCACATTGCTTTCCACAATGGCTGAATTAATGTACACTCCCACCAGCAGTGAATAAGCATTCCCTTTTCTCCTTGACTCCAGCAGTATCTGTTATTTTTTGACTTTTTAATAGTAGCCATTCTGAGTGGTGTGAGATGGTATCTCATGGTTTGGATTTACATTTCTCTGATGATTAGTGATGCTGAGTATTTTTTTAATATGCTTCTTGTCCACATGCATGTCTTCTTTTGAAAAGTGTCTGCTTAGGTTCTTTTACCATGTTTTTATGGGATTGTTTTTTGCTTATAAATTTGTTTAAGTTCCTTATAGATGCTTTATATTAGATCTTTGTTGGATGCATAGTTTGCAAATATTTTTCCCATTCTGTAGGTTGTCTGTTTACTCTGTTGATAGTTTCTTTTGCTGTGCAGAAGGTCTTGGTTTAATAGGCTCCCATTTGTCAATTTTTAGTTTTGTTGCAAATGCTTTTGGTGTCTTTGTTTTGAAATCCTTGGCAAGTCCTATGTCCAGAATGGCATTTCCTAGGTTACCTTTCAGAGGTTTTATAGTTTTAGGTTTTACATTTAAGCCTTTAATCAATCTTGACTTGATTTTTGTGTGATGCAAGGTAGGAGTCCAGTTTTAAACTTCTACAAATGGCTAGCCATCTATCCCAGCAACATTTATTTACTCAATGGCAGGTCATTTCCCCATTGATTGATATTGTCAGCTTTGTCAAAGATCAGTTGGTTGTAGGTGTGTAGCCCTATTTCTGGGATCTATTCTGTTTCATTGGTCTATGTGTCTGTTTTTTGTACCCGTACCATGCTGTTTTAGTTACTGTAGCCCTGTAGCATAGTTTGAAGCCAGGTTAACAAGACACCCCAACATTGTTCATTTTGTTGAGAATCTTCTTGGCTATTCAGGCTCTTTTTTAGTTTCATATAAATTTTAAAACATTTTATTTTCTAATTCTGTGAAGAATGTCATTGGTAGTTTGATAGAAATAGCATTGAATCTGTAAATTGCTTTGGTCTATAGTCATTTTAACGATATTGATTATTCCTACCCATGAGCATGGAATGTCTTTCCATTCATCTGTTTCATTTTTTGAGCAGTTTCTTCTTGTCTAGTATCTTGCAGAGGTTCTCTGCATTTCCTGAATTTGAATGTTGGTCTCTCTAGGGAAGGTTTAAGGTGAAAGTGGGGGATAATAAAGAAAGGAGAAAACATGACAAAGAATGAGGTAAAAGAGGAAATCCAAATTTGGAAACACAAGTATTTTTAAACATCTATTTAACTACAAATTAATAGATAGGTATACAGAGATTATGAGTAACAACTACAAGAGAGGATATAAGACTGGTCATATAATGAATGGATGTTTTCTTGAGAGCATTGATAGACTTTAGTGATGTTTACTTTAGCTACAAAGGGGAGAAAGATTTGGAGGTTTTCAACCATAGATATATTTGAGAGGCTTTTTAGAAATTACTACCACTTAATGAATCTTACTCTGTGGCAGTGAGTAAGTGAATACTTTGGATATCTTAGTAAAAAGATAATTTTTCATATATTAGCTCATACAATTTTAAATAACTTTTTGGCATAGCATTTATTAGGAATAGAAAAATTTATTATAAAGAACAAAAGCTCTTTATAAAAATTATTGTTATAGTCTGGGTGCAGTGGCTCACAACTGCAATCCCAGCACTCTGGGAGGCCAAGGCGGCAGATCATGAGGTCAGAAGTTCGAGACCAGCCTGGCCAGCATGGTGAAACCCTGTCCCTACTAAAAATACAAAATATTAGCCAGACATGGTGGCATGCACCTATAGTCCCAGATACTTGGGAGGCTGTTGCTTCAATCTGGCAGGCCGAGGTTGCAGTGAGCCGAGATAGCACCTCTGCACTCCAGCCTCCAGCCTGGACAACAGAGCGAAACTCCATAAAACTAAATGGAGACATTTTTTAAGTGTAAAGTTATTTTCTGTTTGGGGGGGAAATAAATATCAAAGAACCACAGCTACAGTTCCAGGTTCAAGGTGGCAAGCAGACTCCTAAGACACAGATCAGCTTTAATCTACTGCTACATTTATTTTTTTGACAGAATACAGGGCAGAAACTATAGCAACTAGAGCATCTTCAACATGTTTTTCTTGCTCAGCAACTTCCAAGTACACAGTTGTCTGTCTCACTACATAGATATTTGGCTTTCATGGATGAGAGTCAAGATGTGTGTGGATCACCTTGACAGGTAGAAGCAACAGGCTGTGCTTTCCAGTAATCCTTTATGATGTTCAAGTCTATAGGCCCAAAACTGCATGTCAGCTTGCACTTCTCCTAACTCAGAGCTGACTTCACTCAATATCCAGAAATACCAGTTCTCATTTTTATTGCTTCATTCCTCCCAATGCAAGAGTGCCATGGGAAACTGATGTCATTCTTTGAGAAGCCCACATCAGATAAGGCTAATGTTAAATTCTTACTCACAGTTTCATCTCCATGACCTCAAGTCAATATTTTCACAAAACATACTCCTTAAATGTTCCATGGTATTTTTTCTGATAGGCACATCTCTAATATTTTGTACACAGGAAAAAACAAACTAGTACACTTGTGACCACTAAATTTGAACTGTTAATAGAGTATAGGTATCTTCTTCCCAAAATATGTTCATCTTAACCAACATACTAAACAAGTCTTTTAATATCTTATTAGTGAATTACAGTCTCCCTCTCACTCAGTATCACACATGCTTTTTTAAAAGTTTTTAGGGACATTTAGAAATGTGTTTAGTTTCTCTAAGGACAATTAGTTTCTATGGGGTTATCATTAAGTGGAGATTTCAAAGCAGTTTCTCGAAATATCTTTTCATCCTGGGGGGTCATCATCATTATACATTTTATTTCCTTTAAGTTCCATAGATGAGGCTATAAAAAACTTTATTATACCAAATAGCAGTAAATGAGAGATTAAAGTAATGCTTAGCACACAAACTACTTGTTAACATTACAGCAGATAGCAGCAGATAAGATATTAAAGTAATACTTAGCACTCCAAACACTTATTTTTATTACAGTGTAATTTCCTCATCCTTCCCAACAGAACTATCTCTTACCCATATGCCATACATTTTCAATGATAGGAATACTCACTAGAGTATTCAGTAAATTCAGAATTCTTTCTGGCCTAGGGGCTTAATCATACCTCTGCTATGAAGAAGCAGGACTTTATTGACACTGGTTCCCACATATAAAAGTAGAGCACAACTAACTGACCCTATAGAGAGGACACAGTATTGGTCTTTTGATGGCCACTAACTGCATCACAAGAAATGGTGGCTCCTTTTAAATTCATGGTACATATATTGTAAGGGAATGATAACAGACTCACTTGTCCCAGTGACATTCTGCTATAGTTCAGGTGGTCCTTAGCATTTTTATAGTGCATCTGTCCAGCTTGGATTTCCAAAGCACTCAGGTGTTTTCCTTTAAACACAATAGAAATAAAGCATAGCAGAGAGCACTTCTTGGATGAGCAAACAAGCCCTCTCCCAGAGGTTTTGCACAGGATAATATCCCAAATAACTTTTCCCTCCAGATAAAAATAAAACCTCACCAAATCCCATTCTTATAAATAGATGATAGGTTTGCAGAGGTAAAAGATAACAGGTTCTCCTCTAATACTAGGCAATAAAGCAGTACTTAGGGTCAGTCTTACCTTGGTCACACTGGGCAAAATAACTATCTACAACATGTCCTTAGGAAAACATATAACCAAGTGCAAAGGAATACAGTGTATTAAGTAGTATACTTTAGTTGGAAGAAGGGCAAATGCAATGCTTGTCTAATCCACTTGATCGGATGACACAAAAGGAAAGGTGTGTTAGGTATAAAAGACAGATTTATGTCACAGCATCATTTCCCAACCCTTTATTCCCAGTACACAAAAACTTTTCTTAAGGTTGTTCCTCCCTCAATGCTCCCCATGTTTAGGTGAAGCATACACTCCCTTATAAGCTTCCTAGCCAGCCCTTCTTATCCTTTACTTCCTTAGCATCTTCTGTCATTCAAAATGAATGTTTTAGTTGACCATTCCAATTTTTAATTAAGCCACTCCTATGTGGCTGGTAGGAGTATATGTCCATTACATATGGCTCTTTTGGTCTCATTTTGGAAACTTGGCTACGGTGAAATGTATTCCCTATGAAGTGTAGGGTGGGGACTCAAAACACTTGTCTGTCTCCAGAAAGACCCACTGGAATACTCCCCAGGAGCAAAGAACTGGGTCTGTATAATCCGTCTGCCAGTGATGCGCTTGCCATTGACCTCAGGGAATTCTCTGCCATTTTTTGACTTTATTTTTTTCTTCTTGATAGCATTTAGGACAGTCTGTCACAATAGTAATGCCTTTTCTGGATGGCATTGGTCTATGCCAATTGCTTCCAACTGCTGTGACATGGCTTGAGCACCACTGTGACAGCTCATCTCATACACTCAACTGATTTTCCCCTTTGGGAGACTGGGGCATTTACTTTGACTTTCCAGTGCTTCGATAAGACACTACTGGGTTTTCTTTGTAGGCATCTAAAAATGTACTTCTCCCTAGGAGTTTTCATAGAGACTTCCACAATTGCATCTCTTCACATCAAGATAATCTTGTGTATCTATGTATCAAGGAAGCATTTGCCTGCCCACACATGCAACACAGTCCTGAGGAAGGCCCAAGAGCTTTACATATTTAGACATAACCCTGAAGCCAAGAATCAAGTTCTTCCTTAACTATTAACATAGAACATACACTGACCTCTATTCAGGCCACTGTGTATGCTTATCATTGCCTCTTCAGCTCAAATTTTTATAGTACATTGGCAGTTAGCTGAAGCTTTCCATGGAGAGTCCCATCATTCAGTACAAGAACTCTTATTAGCAAATAAGTCAGGTATTTTGTCTCAGCAGTGTTCAGAACCTTTGGCAATAAGAGTGGGTAGCTTTTCAGGAGTGCCATTGCAGAGGCAAAGATGTTACTTGCTCATGGATAGAGTGCATTTCCTCAGAGTCTATCTCTTTAGCATGTTCCCAAATATACTGTACTATTCCTTTCTCACACTGCTAATGAAGACATACCCAAGACTGTCTAATTTATAAAGAAAAGAGGTTTAATTGACTCACAGTTCAGCATGGTTGGCAAGGCATCAGGAAACTTAAAATCATGGTGGCAGGAAGGAGAAGAGTGAGAGCCAAGTCAAGGGGGAAGCTGCTTATAAAACCATCAGATCTCATAAGAACTTACTATAATGAGAATAGCATGGGGCAAATTGCTATTTATCTCACTGATTCAATTACCTCCCACTGGGTCCCTCCCATGACATGTGGAAATTATGGGAAATTATGTGGAAATAATGGGAACCACAATTCAAGATGAGATTTGGGTGGGGATACAGCCAAACCATACCATATATCATTCCTATTTTATTAGGGAACTTGTTGTACAACTCCCTTTTTATTGAAATCTCTTTTTTATATCACCCATGACATGGTAGATAACTCAAGCCTCAAGTCATCATAGGTAATGCAATGTAATCTGATGCTCTTTGAGTATAAGGGCTGTTTCTTACTAGAGCAAAAAACAGGCTAATACCTATATCACAAATAGGCTGTTCTCAGACACAATATGAGGAATTTTTTAGTCCAGAACTCCTCCAACCACCTTTAAGTAGCATTCTAAAGCTTTGGCTAAGGACTCAAGTCTATGTGTGTTTTAGTAGTGGTCTTCCTAAAACCACTAGTTATATCAGGATTATAAAATCCCAAAAAGACAGCTTGACCTACCTCTGCTCTGGATCTCATTCAAATCCATTGCTTTTTCTAGTCACTTTATATATCATGGCCAACAGGATTTCCAAATATGGCATATGTGTCCTAGAATCTAAATAACCCTTTGAGGGTTTGTGCCTCTCTTGCTAGTAAAAATGGCTCAGGACAATTTGTTCTTTATGGTGTGTGAAATGCTTCTAGTGGCCAGATAATTCCCAGAGAAAAGATTGATTAATACGAGTCCTGAATCTTAATCAGATTATTCAGGCATTCCTTGTATAGTCCTATCGTAGCTACAGTTTGTAAATCTTCCTTCCCTCCATTCTCAGCTTACTTTCTGAGAAGGAAAGTATCGTATCATCAACTTCATGAATCAATGGACTTTCAGAAATAAAGAGACTCAAATCTTGCCTTATAGTGCAGAAGTTAATCTGGATAATGTGTGTAACCTTAAAGGAAGAGAGTAAAATACATGTAATGAAATATCTATCATGCAGATGCAAATGATGCTTGACATTTTTTTCCAGATTCCAACCTTATCAAAGCACATTCCCTGCCGAACCTTCTGGTAGTTCTGAATCACGTCTTGCATAATGGAGACTCTGGGGAAAATTGTTTTTCTTAATTCTGTATTTTATCACAAGATAGACATGCCTAACATGAGGAGAATTGATAGGGATGAGCACAACTGCTTCCATGACCTCTTTAATCAAGACTGAGGTTTTCTGCTGCTTTCCTGGAAAATGATGCAGTTTAGTATTTACTACAGAAAAGGGCAATTGTAAAGCTTTCCACTTAGCAGATCTGATAAAAACCTGGCAAAGGACAGATCACTAGCATTCAGCTATAAACCAGTAAGAAGGGCAAGACCTTCCATTTTTGCTTCATAGCCTTTCCAGTTATTCATTTAAGTAAAGAGAATAGCGCCACTATTCTTATCTATTTCCACTATTTCCTTATCAGGTTCCTTTCTGGAGCTCTACTAGGGCCTTGGTGTCTTCTCTCACAGTATCTCCTTCCCACCCCAGGCCTTAGCTTCCTCTTTGGCTTCTTAATATTATGTTTTTGCTCCCCATATATATAGTACATTATGTACCAATATTCAATTGTCTCAAAAAGTTTTGTTCACCAACCCTAGGATATTCTACTTTTACCAAAACACATGGTCTTTGAACTGCTCTGTGGGGCAGGGCAAAATACTCTGGCCTTCAAGTTAATCTTTATTGGTTAACTTGTTAATTCCATTGCCTCTACCAATGGCGTCTATTTATCACACTGGATCAACAACTTTTGTTACTGTCCCTCAACAGCATCACTGGATTTTTAGTAGTGGACTTTTCTAAAACTACTGATAATGTCAGGTTTATAAAATATAATATGAAAGGGACAGCTTGACTTGCCTTCTTCTCTGGATCTCACTCAAATCCCTTTTTTTCTAGTCTCTGCATATTGGGACGAATGGGGTTTCCAAATACGGCATTTGTGTCCTCCAGAATGCAAACAGTCCTTTGAGGCTTTATGCCTCTTATACTAGTGAAAACTGGTCAGGACAATTTGTTCTTTACCATTTGTGAAATGCTTCTAGTGGCCCTAGGCCAGATTATTCCCAGAGAAAGGACTGACTAATTTGGGTTAAATTCATACAGACTGGCTTTAAAGGGAGCATATTTCACGGGATTCACTAAGGAAGGCAGCTGGCAGATATGGAGCAAATGTTCCTCTTCCCAACTGGTGATAATGAGCCAGTAAATCTTTTCAGATAATTCAATAAATGTCTTATCTTTTTGTCCTCTGTCTTAACAGCCACCTAATGACAGCTGTATCTGATTCACTCTTTTCTTATATCTAACTGCTCCTCCTCTTGCCTTTCTTTGACTATCCATTTTAACAGTTTCAGAGGAGATAAATCTGTGTAACTCAACCATCCAGGCATCAAATGTTCATCAGAATCTGCTCCCCAACCCTATCCGGTCCTACTTCCTGCATCACAATGATTTGACTCAAAGGCCTGAAAGCCAAGGCTACTTCTGACACCATTGTGTAGCACAGAATTTGTCTTTGGCTAGAAAGTTGAGTCAGAAGACACAGGCAAGCTTTAATATAATACTGTTTACCTAGCATTATAGAAGGAAATAGGCAATACATGAAGCAGGTGTAGCATCTTCATCTCATCATCACCTCATCTCAGTAGCTACCCAAGTACAGAAATGTAATTAAAAAAAAAAAGGTTTCTTTTACATCCTCACACACATATGTATGCACAGCTGCCACAAATGATTGCCAAGATGTGTGCGCAACCTTGAAGCTACAGCCTCTATTTCCCACCAACTTTTTATACAACAGTTATCACACAGGCTCATGCCCATGTGCATGACAACTCACAGCCCCTCTAACCTGAGGCAGATGTTGTGTTCTGCAAAACAAATGAGACAGTCAAAACATTCCTCATTTGTCTTAAATCTACTGTTTCCATGGAAACAGTCCTATGAAAATTTAAGATCTTTCTGAAGCAGTCTTGATATGCAGGCCTAATAGTAACTCTTTCTTCGCAAAAGCTTTATACATATATATGTATGTATGTATGTGGGTAAATGTCATGTGTTAGTCACCTTTTTAAAATTTCTGTATTTATATGTAGTTTTTATTTACCACAATCCTAACCATTTCTAATTTGTGAAATACAACACAAACAGAAAGGTGAACAAAATATTAAATACAGTAAAATATAATATTTATATCATCATTAATCCATCTCCCAGATGAGAAACTGAACACTGTCATGACCTCAAAAGCCTCCAGGTTGTTACTTCCCCAGCTAAGACTCCTCAATATTCCTTAGTCCTGTGCATGTCTTTAAGGTTTATAATAATCACAACTACATGTTGTTTTAGTTTTATCACTAAGTACACATTGCTAAACAATACAGTTGAGGTTTTCCTATTTCAAATTTTTAATAAATACTACCTATTGATTTTTCAGTTTTTTTTTTTTTTTTGCTCAACATTCTCTAAGATAGTGCAATGGCCATTTACTTTTCATTACAATGCAGTATTCTATTTTATAAAACTGTCACAATTTATTTAATTCAGTCTCTTAATGATGGCTATTTGTTTCATTTCAAGTTAGGGTAACACAAACAGTGTCCTCAGAATGTTCTTTGCATTTCTTTAAGGTAAGCATTATCAGTTTTGTTTTGTTTATTTTAAACAAATAGAATAATATATAAAGAAAATGTCATTTACTCAATATCATGCTGCTGGTAGAATTGTACTTTAAACCTAATTCTAGAGTCGCTGTGACTCCGGAGTCCATGTTCTCAATTTCTTCAATACTTCTTGTAATAAGAAGCATGTTGTAACGAATACAGTGACAATTGAGATTAAGAAAATTGACAAATTCTAAGAATACAGATTCAATACAATTTTGTGATTAAGGCAGTTGCTGAAGGAGATGGAAAAATCATTAGTAACATTGATTAAGCACCTGGCTTGAATAAGTGATTGGTGATATTATTTAATGAAATACCAAACACAGAAAAATGACCAAGGTTGACAGATGAGGAATTCAGATGGACTTGAACATAACACATTTGATACTGGCAAGACACCCCTTGACTAAATAATGGCTAGCATTATTGAGAACTAGCAGTATGCCAAGAATTGTTCTGAAGTTTCTTCATGCATTAATTTGATTCTCACAACAAACCTAAGGAGCAGATCCCATTATTTTGCCCATTTTATAGATGAGGAAAGAAAACTGAGGGAAACAAAGGCTTATTGTAACCTCATTGTTACAAAGCTAGTGATGTATACACAAGCAGCCACTTCTAAAATCCATATTCCTGAGCATAAAATATGTAAGGTCTTTTGATAAAAGGTCATGGGCAATAGGCAGTTAGCTATACAGAGTTGATGCTTAGGTAAGAGATGTGGGCTGGAATATAGATCTGAAAGTATTTACATGTCAGTGAATATATGCAGGGTCAATTACATCATTAATTCTCAGCCATAGGTGATTTTGCCCCCCCAGGAGACATTCGGCAGTGTTTGGAGACATTTTGTCATAACTGCAGTGGGTGCTGGTTGTATATAGCGGGTGGGGGTCAGGGATGCTGTTAAACATCCTACAATGCACAGGATAGTCCCTCACCACAAGAAATTATCCAGTTCAAAATGCCAATAGTGCCAAGATTAAGAAACCCTGTCCTACACAGATTAATCACTGGATGGAGGCCCACCTAGGAAGGAAGAGTGATGAGGACTAGGAAACTCTTCATCGGAGACTTGTCTACTGACAGAACTTACAGCAGGTGTGATAATAAGTTCTTTATTCTTAACTAGGAATGTATCAGTGTGTCACAGCATCTGCCATGATTATGGAAGGGAGATAAAGAAACACAGCCAGATGGGTCCCCGACACAGGGGGAACCCTGCTTTCAACCACCTGCTGGGTTTGACAGTGTATTAAGTCATGCCTTTCCATTTTCTGCAATTCTGATGCGTTGACATCTTAGGGTTTTGCTGATCCTGGAAAGCCTACCCCTTCCAAACTAGCCATCTCCTACACAGTAAATGACTAGCCCAGGAGTGTGAGGCTCATATGCAAACCAACAATGCAGAGCTTTCACACCCTACAACCTCCTCTAGCAGGCTCTCACACTCAGGGCCACTATCCCCTGCCCTAATCACTCCAGAGTCAAGTACTAGACAACTAGGGACAGCTTCTATACCCCAGAGTCTGCTGGGATTATTTAAACAAGCCAGTTCTAAACCGGTTTACTTTGCTGCAGAAACCACCATAAAGGCTCTTGCTCATGCTCTCTGCCACCCCTCAACTCTCTCTGCCTCCTGACTGAACCTGGTGCTTCCCAGTGTGGCCTTGTGTGGCATGGCATAGCCCTTCCTCTTGGGAACAAACTGTGTATACAATGGCATTGTCTCCTGATTTGCTGGCCTCACAATACCTGAATACTAATGAAACCTACATTTTAAACTGACCAGGTTGTTTGAATGATTAATTTATTTCTGTTAAAGTTTTATTTTTACGTATTTCTTTTCTTATTTCTTTTGTATTGAAAGCATTTAAAAACTAACTCTCTGCACATGATTTGGCTATAGAGTGGGTGCTGTATTTACTGTATTCATGCACATTTTCATTTTTAACAAATCTGTTTAATCTCCATGAGAAAAAGTATATCCACACATGGTATTTGGTTATAAACATTATAGATGCATTGCCCTTGTCTTATTCACTACCTATTGCTAATACATCCCACCTCTCTGATTTTGAGCCAGTTTATGAACATAAAGCTTCTACCAAATATTTAATGAAGTATTGTCATTTGTATTGCTTTGTAAACAATCTGTTATCCCCTTTGATCTGTTAATGAGCCATGCATTATTTTCAAATAATTAATTTTTAACTTTTGCTATTAATGACTATTTTGTGTTGTGATTTAATTTATGGCATGCACAACTTCAGTTTTTCTTTTTGTAACTGACTTAACACTTTTCTGGCATATTACATGATTCGTTTTTCAAAAGATCCACTGGCTTGTAAAATAAAGTGTATATTCTGTTTATTTGGAATATACTTCATCTCTTTATTAAGTAATTTATAAATTAGAATACTATATAACCTTTTTTTTTTTTACTTTTTTTCTTATGTGAGTATTCGAAGACTGGCAGATGTTTCTTCAAAGCTAAAATTTTTTTCTTTTCTAATCTTACTTTGAAAAATTTTATAGCATACATTTTACTTTATGTATTTTGTCGCTATGTTATTTATCATATAAAGGTTTATGATTCTAATATTTTCATTGTGAATGTCATTTTTCAATATAAGATTGAATTTTTTTATTATATGATGATTTATTTGCCTCAAAATCTGATATTGCTGATTTTAATGTTATGATCTTTCCTTTGTTTGCCTTTAGATGATGTATTTGTACCAGTCTCTTTTTCTATTTTTCTTTTCTTTCTTTTTTTACTTCTCTAGGTCATATTCCCTTAGGTACGTCTCTTGGAAACCACATATAATTGGACTGATCCTTAATAGAACAGTTTAACCCATTCAAGTTCAAAACTTTTAAGCTGTTATATCTGAAAACTTTGTTCATTTGCCATTTCAATTTTAACTTTAAAAAATGCTTCTTTACTGTCTTTTTCTCATCTGGATCCTTATGGAATATAATGTTCTCACCTTTATTGCTAATGCTTCATATAACATACATCTTATTTTAAAATTTTACAGATACATAAAAGTTAAAAAAGCTGGGCATGGTGGCTCACGCCTGTAATCCCAGCACTTTGGGAGGCCGAGGCGGGTGGATCACGAGGTCAAGAGATCAAGACCATCCTGGCCAACATGGTGAAACCCCGTCTCTACTAAAAAATACAAAAATCAGCTCGGTGTCATGGTGTGTGCCTGCAGTCTCAGATACTCAGGAGGCTGAGGCAGGAGAATTGCTTGAACCCAGGAGGCGGAGATTGCAATGAGCCGAGATTGTACCACTGCACTCCAGCCTGGTGACTGGCAACAGAGCAAGACACTGTCTCAAAAAAAAAAAAAAAGGGTAAACATAAATTCCAATAATCAGTTTCACAAGCCAAATAATGCTTTGATACCACCTAATAGAATTCTGAATATTAGTATTATTTTACTTTGCTTCCTTTAGCTTTCTTTCATCTCTCAGTTGGGTGAAAGGAGGTTTTATAATCAGGGATTTTAGATCTGAATTATTATGATTATTTTTAGGTGTCATATATTCTATTTTATGAATTGCCTTTATAATTTGTTTTAAAACCTATTTAGAATATTTAATTCAATTTATTCAGTTTCACCATTTATAATGGCTAACACTGAGCATTCTTTAGTCTTTTATGTGCATTAATCTCTTAGCTGGATATATGTACATCTTTCAGTAATTTTTTCCTCACAGAGAGATCTTGTTATTATATCTGTCATTTCAATTTTTACCTTCCTCCTCTCAATTAACATCCTTCTTTTGTCTGTTGATATTTCATCTCATATTTTCATCTTTTGCACCAGAGCCCATATTTTAAAAATTTGTACTAAGGACACAAGCAGATGCTTTAAAAAATGTGCTTTAAATTTTCGATAATAAACCTTTTCTAAAGTATGTCCTTGCAGCTTAAATGCTGCTATATTTCTTTTATGTAGCATTTGTCAATATACTCACATATCCTTTATATCTGCTTATCCCGATGAAGAAAATATTTATTCAAACAAGATATTTTTCCATAAACATTGTGGGTGAAATTACAGGCCATCTGACTCTATTACAACCTCCCCTCACATGGATTTTGAGCCAGAGAGTTTATGGATGTGCACAGCCTCTATCAAAATTTTCTATGTCCAGAAGACATTAATCTTTTTTGGCTATCTGGTTGTTTTCTGAAAATAATAATTTGTACTTCAATTATTGGAAATATTCTCTGGCTCTTCACATACAATGAGAGGGAAATGGCAGCATTCAGAATATAGGGCTTTGCAGCTCTTTCAATCACAGTATCTTCCACTGCTGCTGCCACATGCCTCAACAGAGAGCACCAGTTGCCTTCCATGCCTGTCTCTGGCAGGAATAATACAACTTTTCATTTTATTTCTTAAATGAACTAAAAGAGCTACAGATGAGAGAAATTGGAGGATATGGTGATCTTAGACGTTTTAGAAAACAGCTCCTTCCACAGTATTAGAGGATGAAAGGGTTAGTGTTGTGGTTAGTACAGATATTGGACATTGAAGCAAGAAACTATCTGTGGCAGAACAAAGCAGACTAATGATTTTTAGGTTTACACCTTTATTATTCCTCAAGAGGCAAAATAAGCATCAGTATCACCCATTAATTGAAGTTTCTCTTTCACTATTTTTCACTTGTAAGTTCTGGCTATTCTCTGCTCCCTGTTCTCTAACAGCTGGGGTTACCTAACCCCCATCCACAGCCCTGTAGGTTCTAGGGCAAGCTTTACCTAGATAGTTTTACCTAACCCAACTTCTGACACTGTAGGTTCCTCACCCACAGCCCTGTAGGTTCTAGGGTAAGCTTTACCTAGGTAGTTTTACCTAGCCCAACCTCTGACACTGTAGGTTCCTCACCCACAGCCCTGCAGGCTCTGGGGCAAGCTTTATCTAGATAGTTTTATCTAGCCCAAGCTTCTGACACTGAGCTTTGTCATCTGTGCCACTGGTCTTGCTATTGTTTTGAAAATTTGTCTTGCCTTCATTCTCACATGAAGCTCTGAAGACTGGGCACCTGCCTTTCCCACTGTGGATTCAATTCCCTCTCTTGGTTACCTTCCCAATACTTTAGATCCTCCGGGTTTAGCCATGCCTGTGACAAAGAGAGGAATTGCAGTCTTGCCTTGAAATTCAAAGCCTGTTGCCTGGTATGAGGGGGACTTTCAGATGCCGCCTTTAGCTAGATAAAACTATCTAGGTAAAGCTTGCCCTAAAACCTCAGATTCTCTGAGAGCACCCTATATTTTTGTTGGCAGCCTTAACATTTTGAAAAATGTATTTATTTGAATATTTGTTTCATGTTTGTTTCTGATATTATCCTGTAAGCTTCATGGTAGTGTCTGTTTAGCACATCACTTCTTGACTAGGGCCTACCAATATCTTGAATGAGCAGATACTCAAACATATTTGCTCAATGAAGAAAAATGGGGGTGAATATGACATGGAAATGTTAGCAGTTTACCCATAATACTAAATATTTCCTATTAATAAATTATATGTCTAGTGACAATATTAGGTATTCTGTGAAAATAGTGTTTGTGAGGAAATCTATTGCTATCTTCTTCACACACAAAAAAAGGGAGAGGGTGTAGAATATAGTTTAGTGAAAGGGAACCATATAATGACAAGTTGTAAGCCTCTGAAGAGTCATTTCTGAAGATATGCCAAAGGTCTTTGAAACATTTCTTAATTGTTCATATGAATATTTATCTAAGGCTGGAAGAGTGCAACCTTTATTTTTTATTCCTTTAGAGCTAATAGTGAAATAAATTTAATTTTTCTTCAAAATTCATGTAGCAGTTAAGAATATAAATGAAATTTCTTAACTTTCCATCCTAAGTGTTGTCTGCAAAACTGCTAATAAAGCAGGTTCCTGCTCCCTCCATCCTCATCCCATTCAGTGCACCCAACTCTCCATTTATCTCTCATCATGTTGCCTTCAAATAATCTAGACTTAATGCCGAATGGCCTATGACACATCTGAAGTCAGCTGCTCTCAAAGAACCAACTGATGACCCTTGTTTACTCCTCTATGACTTCCTTTTTCCCCTCCTGTTGATTCTTGCCTATGACCCTATAAGCAGCGTTTCGCAGAGGTTAATGTACAGGACTATCTGAAGGATTTGGTAAGGTTTGGGCAAAAAATCAGATTCCTAGGTCTTACCCCAGAAATTTAGATTTGATCAGTTTGAAGCAGGGCCTAAACATCTGAACTTTTTTTTCCAACTTTTATTTTAAGTTCAGGGGTACATGTGCAGGATGTGCAGGTTTATTACATAGGTAAATGTGTGCCATGGTGGCTTGCTGCACAGATCATCCAGTCACCTAGGTATTAAGCTCAGCATCCATTAGCTATTCTTCCTGATGCTCTTCTTCCTCCTACCCCCGACCCCCCAACAGGTCCCAGTATATCCACGATGTGTCCATGTGTTCTCATCATTCAGCTCCCACTTATAAGTGAGAACATGTGGTATTTGGTTTTCTGTTCCAGTGATAGTTTGCTGAGGTAATGGCTTCCAAGTCCATTTATGTCCCTGCAAAGAACATGATCTTGCTCATTTTTATGGCTGCATAGTATTCCATGGTATATATGTACCACATTTTATTTATCCAGTCTATCATTGATGGGCATTTAGGTTGATTCCATGTCTTTGCTGTTGTGAATAGTGCTGCAATGAATATATGTCTGCATATATATTTAAAACAGAATAATTTATATTCCTTTGGGCATATACCTAGTAATGCGATTGCTGGGTCAAATGGTATTTCTGCCTCTAGGTCTTTGAGAAACTGCCACACCATCCTCTACAATGGTTGAACTAGTTTACACTCCCACCAATAGTGTAAAAGTGTTCCTTTTTCTCCACAACTTTGACAGCATCTTTTTTTTTTTTTTTTTGACATTTTAATAATAGTCATTCTTTTTTTTTCCTTTTTTTGAGACAGAGTCTAGTTCTGTTAACCAGGCTGGAGTGCAGTGGCGCGATCTCGGCTCACTACAACCACCGCCTCTCTGGTTCAAGCAATACCCGTCTCAGCCTCCCGAGTAGCTGGGATTACAGGTGTGTGCCACCATGACCAGCTAATTTTTTTTTTTCATTTTTAGTAGAGACGGGGTTTCACCATGTTAGTTAGGCTGGTCTCAAACTCCTGACCTCATGATCCGCCCACCTCAGCCTCCCAAAGTGCGGGGATTATAGGCGTGAACCACCACTGCCAGCCAATAATAGTCATTCTGACTGGTGTAAGATAATATCTCATTGTAGTTTTGATTTGCAGTTCTCTAATGATGCATTATGTTGAACTTTTTTCATGTTTGTTGACCACATGTATGTCTTCTTTTAAGCAATGTCTCTTCATGTTCTTTGCCCACCTTTCAACAGGGTTGTCTGTTGTTTTCTTGCAGATTTGTTTAAGTTTCTTGTAGATGTTGAATGTTAGACCTTTGTTAGATGAATAAATTACAAGCATTTTCTCTCATTCTGTAGGTTGTCTGTTCACTCTGATGATAGTTTATTTTGCAGTGCAGAATCTCTTTAGTTTAATTAGATTCTATTTGTCAGCTTTTGCTTTTGTTGCAATTGCTTTTGGTATCTTCGTCATAAAAAAATTGACCATGCCTATGTCCTGAACAGTATTGCCTAGGTTTTCTTCTAGGGTTTGTATAGTTTTGGGTTTTACATTTAAATCATGAATTCATCCTGAGTTGATTTTTGTATATGATATAAGGAAGGGGTCCAGTTTCAATTTTCTGCACAGGGTTAGCCAGTTCCCTCAGCACCATTTATTAAATAGGGAATACTTTCCCCAGTGCTTGTTTTTGTCAGGCTTGTCGGAGATCACATAGTTGTAGGTTTGTGGTCTTTTTTCTGAGTTCTCTATTCTATTCTATTGGTCTATGTGTCTGTTCTTATAACAGCACTATGCTGTTTTGGGTACCGTAGCCTTGTGGATAGTTTGAAGTTGGGTAGCATGATACCTTTCAGCTTTCTTCTTTTTGCTTAGGATTGTTTGGCTATTCTGACACCTTTCTGGTTCTATATGAATTTTAAAATAGTTTTTTTTTCTCTAATTATGTGAAGAATGTCTATGGTAGTTTAATGGGAATAGCATTAAATCTATAAGTTGCTTTAGGCAATATGGCCATTTTCAAGATATTGATTCTTCCTATCCATGAGCTTACAATGTTTCCCCATTTGTTTCATCTCTGATTTCTTTGAGCAGTGGCTTGTAGTTTTCATTGAAGAGGTCCTTCACTTCCCTTGTTAGCTGTATTCCTAGGTATTTTATTCTTTTTGTGGCAGTTGTGAATGAGTCTCTGCTTGACTGTTGTTGGTGTATAGGAATGCTGGCAAGTTTTGGATATTGATTTTGTATCCTGAGACTTTGCTGAAGTTGATTATCACCTTTAGAAGCTTTTGGGCTGACATGATGGGGTTTTTCAGATACAGGATCATGTCATGTGCAAACAAAATTTGACTTCTTCTCCTGCTATTTGAAAATCCTTTCTTTCTTTCTCTTGCCTCATTGCACTGGCCAGAACTTCCAATACCATGTTGAATAAGAGTGGTAAGAGAGTTCATCCTTGTTTTGTGCATGTTTTCAAGGGGAATGCTTCCAGCTTTTGCCCATTCAATATGAATGTCAGAATTTTTTTAAAAACACAACAGCTACTCCTTATGATTATGATCTATAGAAAACCCGTAGAAGAAAATCAAAAGTAATTTTGTTTTTTCATCTGGTCACCTATTGCCCAAAGTTGTCACAAGCATCAACAAATTTTGTCACTAAGACGTCCACCTATGCATACGGTCAGCTTCAATTAAAAAAAATGTTTTTCATAAATTGCCACTCATTAATTTAGTATTACTTTTGATAATGTATAATCATTTACAATTAATGTGAATTTGTTTCGGTTTTAAGCCACTTTATTGACATATGATTGACATGTAAAAAGCTATATGTATTTAGCATATACAACTTGATAAGTCTGGGAGTAAGTATACATCCATGAACCATCACCATCTTCAAGGCTATAAATATCCATCATCCCCCAAAGTTTCTTCCCACTCCTTATTTAGTTTTTTTAATTTGTGTGTGTGTGTGTGTGTTAGAAAGAATTAACATAAGCTCTACTATTTTAGTAAATTTTAACAGTAAAATAGTATTCCTACTTATGGTCACTATGCTGTATAGATATCCAGAACTTATCTTGAATAACTGAAACTGTTAGAAACTGTTAGTTAATGTTCTGAAAGGCATAAGCTATTTAATTATTTTATTTTATCTGGCTGTCAAGATAATGAATACAAACAAAATTGATTCAACTTTTGAATTTTTATATAATTTTTCTTATTCTACCATTTTGACTACATAGGTAAAAATGTTTTCAAAGAGTGCAAAACATAACAATATACTTCAAGTGACTTTGGCAAGATGATTAAATATGCAATAATTTTTAAAGTACATTTCAACAGTTCAAATATACAGATAAAATTTGTATTATGTTACCTTTCAACGACTACCATATAGTATTAGATTACCTCCAAGAAGCCTTTTTCCAGTTGAAAATGATGATAGAAATGTGATGTGTTGCATCAGACACTTGATTGAAGTATTTCTACTCATCAGACTTCTGAGACTCAACCTGCAGGTGGTTCTGCATTTATTTTAGATGTCTGCCATATTTCTCCATTTTTTAAATCTCTTTCAAGTAAAACAACTTAAAGGAATATCAGGAAGCAATTTATGGAAGATTATGTATTTATTTTAATCAACATAGATAATTAACTCAATGAGTGTAATACATCATCTGGCTGCAGCTATATTCTGTGTGTTCTCATTTCAGATGAAAGACTAAAATTCTCTGCGGTTCATTAAGTGAGGTATGGTTTCCTTTCTTTTTAATTAAATTTGAATCCATATAAATTATTATTTTTCACATTAAGTACTGTTCTTCACTCCAGTTCAAGACATACTACCTCATGTTTCTAACTCATAATCACGTGCCATCTGAAATAATTTTCTATGCTTCTCAAAATCTTTATTAATTTGATTACCTTTATGCTTTGCAAAAACAAAATGAAATCTATATTCTTCTAACTATGTCAGGGTTGAAGCAGTATATGTTTAATTGCTGATTTTTAAGATGAGGAAACCAGTATGCTTATTCTTACACCCCTAATTTTTGGCTGTATAATTGACATGTTTGAAACAACATAACTTTTTAATGTTATTTAACTTTTCTTCAAAACTGTTTGTATTAATTGCCTTGTTTTACACAAAATTATAATTACTTTCTGAAATTATTTAAATATTTAAATGATCACAGCCATAAATGACTCCATTCTTATTAGTTCAAGCTGATTTTTCTATTTTAATAGAAATAAAAGCCCATTGTTAAAAGGAAGACTATTTAAAATTGTAACAGGAAAATAAAGGTCCTGTAATACCAGATAATAATATTTTATTTATCTTTTCACACATTTTTATACGTGTATATAAAAAGTTTTGTACAGCTACCTATAGCATTTCCCTATCCTTGCTGCTACATAGTCTGCTTTCCTCTTAACAATGAATCATGGGTGTCTTTCCATATCACTATACTGTACATCTTTACATTTCAAATGTATGTGTTTATATGTATATTTATATCACATTTCAGGTTGAAGCATAACATGAAACTACAGAAATCTATTCTCCAATATATAACCAATTTTTATGAACATTTACATTGGTTCACATATTTTTGTTATTATTAGCAATACTGTGATAAATATCCTTATTTTTATGTATGGGTTCAGTTAGTTCCTGTAGATCTATTCCTGTAGGAAAACATGCTCAATCAAAAGTATTCACTTTAAATTTTGATATATGATTGTTGAGTATTTGCAAATGGTTGAACTAATGGTGTATGAGTGTTTCTTCTTCTACATTTTTGATGTTGTATAATATTATAAGGGCTTTTATCTTATTGTTTTCAACATATGGGAAGGTTAACTAGGACAGCTACATAATTTACAGGACTGAGTGCAAAATGGAAATTCAGGGCTCTTTGTTACAAAATTGTTAAGGCTTTCAAGACTGTGACAGCAGAATATTAAACCAAGTATGGGGCCATTATCAACTATGGTCCTGTGTGAATCTATAGGTTGGACACTCATAAAGCTAAACCCTTAGCTTTTTAAATACATGTTATCCTTCTGACTTTGATTTCTGGCTACTATTTAGGAGTGGATTTCACCCATTAAAAAAAATTAAGTGGGTGAAAATGGCTTTTACTCACTTAAAATGAATCTGGTATATTTTTTAATTGATTCATTATGAAATTACTATATAGTTCCACATCTGATTTATAAACACACTTATTCAATTTTATTTATATATTTATGATTGTTTGATTTTATACATAAATATTTAATGTATTTACATTTTTGCTTCTTGAGGTCAGATCTTAACACATTATTTTCTCTAAAATAGACCTAAAATCTTTTATCTTATAATCTTTAAGTTCTCCTGTGATTAGAAATGCCATGGTTTTCATGTGCCCATAGAAATATAAGAATCAATTTCTTGCTTTTCTATGCAATTTCATTGATCTAACTTACTGATCTTTCCCCAAATCATACTATTTTAATTACTGTAGCTCTATGATTCTATTCATTTTTCTATTTTTTCTACTATTTTCTTACTATTTAATTTTCTAACATGATTTTAATTGTTTCAAGTTGTAAAATAGAGCTCTTGAGACTTTGACTTCAAAAATAATGACTATGTTTACCAAGGTGGATAACTGGATGTCTTTAAACATTAACTTTTTACACCTAAAATCAAGCATAAGCCTTCATATACCTGTGTATTTTTTCATGTATCTTGGTAGAGTATAGTTTTCTTCATATAGATCCTGCACATTCTTATTTTGTTTTTTAGATTTGACCTCTTCGAGGAAAAAATAATCTGTTAATTTTGTGTATAAATTTTATGACTGGTCACCATGCTGTTTGTTTCTCAAGATCTATTTTCCCCACCCTGCTCTGTGCCACAGGAAGAGGTCCTCATGACCTGAACTAATTGAGTGCCTTGTATTCTGATTTCCAGTTGGGTCCCATCAATGAAAAACAGCAAGACAAAACTGGAGGGTGAAAGGAGAGTGCGGATAAGTGAAAGTCTTGATTAGTCCAAAAGAAAGGATGTTTTTCTATTTTGTCAGCCCAGAGAGGATCTCATTTTCAATTTTCAAAGAAAATAACTTCGAAAAGAGAGCCAGCATAGCCAAGTCAATTATAAACAAAAAGAACAAAACTGGAGGCATCACAGTACCTGACTTCAAACTATACTACAAGGCTATAGTAATCAAAACAGAGATTGGTACAAAAACAGAGATATAGACCAATGGAACAGTACAGAGGCCTTGAAGGCAACACCACACCTCTACAACCATCTGATCTTTGACAAACCTGACAAAAACAAGCAATGGGGAAAGGAGTCCCTGTTTAATAAATGGTGTTGGGAAAACTGGCTAGCCACATGCAGAAAACTGAACCTGGACCCCTACCTGACACCTTACACTAAAATTAACTCCAGATGGATTAAAGACTTAAACATAACACCTAATACCATAAAAACCCTGGACGAAAATCTAGGCAAAACCATTCAGGACATAGGCCTAGGCAAGGACTTCATGACTAAAACACCGAAAGCATTGGCAACAAAAGCCAAAATAGAAAAATGGGACCCAATTAAACTCCAGAGCTTCGGCACAGCAAAAGAAACTGTCATTAGAGTGAATAGACAACCAACAGAATGGGAAAAAATTTTTGCAATCTACCCATTTGACAATAAGAGAAAAACGAGCCCATTCAAAAGTGAGCAAAGGATATGAACAGACACTTTACAAAAGAAGACATATATGAGGCCAAGAAACATATGAAAAAATGCTCATCATCACTGTCATTAGAGAAATGGAAATCAAAACTACATTGAGATACCATCTTACTCCAGTTAGAATGGCGATCATTAAAAAATCTGCAGACAACAGATGCTGGAGAGGATGTGGAGAAATAGGAACACTTTTGCACTGTTGGTGGTAGTCTAACCATTGTGGAAGACAGTGTGGCGATTCCTCAAGGACCTAGAAATAGAAATTCATTTGACCCAGCAAATCCCATTACTGGGTATATATCCAAAGATTATAAATTGTTCTACTATAAGGACACATGCACATGAAAGTTCATTGCAGCACAGTTTACAATAGCAAAGACTTGGAACCAACCCAAATGCCCATCGATGAAAGACCGGACAGGGAAAATGTGGCACATATACACGATGGAATACTATGCAGCCATAAAAATTGATTAGTTCATCCCCTTTGTAGGGACATGGATAAACCTGGAAACCATCATTCTCAGCAAACTGACACAAGAACAGAAAATCAAACACCGCATGTTCTCACTCATAGGCGGGT
>CAUYQU010067720.1:0-33782 GCA_963574635.1 Cheracebus regulus | reverse complement strand
TTCTTTTAGCTCACAGAAGTTTCTTATTATCCACCTTCTGAAGTCTGATTCTGTGAGTTCATCACACTCATCCTCCGTCCAGCCTTGTTCTCTTGCTGATGAGGAGCTGCGATCCCCAGTAGGAGGAGAGGCATTCTGATTTCGGGTGTTCTCAGCCTTTTTGCACTGGTTTCTTCCCATTGTTGTGGATTTATCCACCTGTCATCTTTGTAATTGCCGACTTTCAGATTGGGTCTCTGAGTGGACGTCCGGCTTGTGGTTATGAAGTTTTTTCTGTTTCTTAGTTTTCCTTCAGCGGACGCCCGTTCCCCACAGAGCTGGGCCTTCCCGGGTTCAGCTGTGCTTGCTGTGTTTCCCGGGTTCAGCTGTGCTTGCTCTCAGTTCTCAGTGCTTCCAATTGCTGTTCTCCTTGTGGGGATGGCACCAGCGGAGCCCGACTAAAAGGACACCCAATCCCGTATACTCCGCACTGAGAAGCGCTGTGCCGGGGTGCCGGCAAAAGAGCTGCACCGGCCAAAGGAGTCTTGCTGGTGACCCATGTGGCTCCTTCGCCGGGAATCTCCCAGTTTGTGGGCATCAAAAATTCATCTGCAATTGTGGCATCCACTCGCTCTCTGCGCATTCACTGGGAGCTACAATCCTGAGCTGCTGCTACACGGCCATCTTGGATCTCTCTCTGCCCCGTGATGAAGTTTTTCTGTTTCTTAGTTTTCCTTTGGTGGACACCCATTCCCCACAGAGCCGGACCTTCCTGGGTTCGCTGTGCTTGCTGTGAAACTCTAAGTCCTCAGCGCTTCCAATTGCTGTTCTCCTTGTGGGGATGGGACCAGCCGAGCCCGTCTGTCTGTATATTCCGCACCGCGAAGTGCCACACTGGGGGACCGGCAAAACAGCCGCACCGCCCAAAAGAGTCGCGCTGGCCACCCATGCGGCTCCTCTGCTGGGAATCTCCCGGTCTGTGGGCAACAAAAATTCGTCGGAAAGTGCGGGGTCCGCTCGTTCTCTGTGCTTTCACTGGGAGCTACATTCCTGAGCTTTTGCTAATCGGCCATCTTGGATCTCTCCCCCTGAATTTTCTTAATTTCTGAAATATGCTGCTGTTTCAGCCAGTGCATGTTGACAACGTTTCAGCTACCTGGAAAAGTCTTCCTTTTCTTTTCTTTTTTTAACCTAACTAAAGTCTGAGCTTAAATATCTTTTATTCCAGGAAACTTATTCCATATCATCCATATGAAGTCAAGTCTCCTTTAATTGCAATAACCTGTTTAACTTTTGTATTTATTTATTATTTTAACAAGGTCTATCTTTCTTGCTTTATTGTAAACTTTGGAGACCAGAGTCAATATAACATTTTTTTTTCCTGGCACATGGAAGAATTAAACAAACATAGTTGGCTAAGCAAATTGTATCTATATTTCCGTTTTTTTGTGGCTAACTGACTGAATTATATTTAGGGCTATCCAGAATCACTTTTTGTGATGGTAGAAATGTTCTATATCTGTACTGTCTATTGTGGTATCCAGTAACAATATGTGGCCACAGGATACTTGAAATATGGCTAATGCAATGGAAAAAATCTTAAATGTTTCTATTTTTAATTAATTTACATTTAATTGGCTAGAGGCTACCATATTAAAGTACACAGGATAGATATTTCCATCTTCTAAGTCATATTTCTGTTTTTGTTTTTTTGAGATGTAGTTTTGCTCTGCACCCAGGCTGGAGTGCAGTGGTGCAATCTCAGCTCACTGCAACCTCTGCTTCCCAGGTTCAAGCGATTCTCCTGCCTCAGCCTCCCAAGTAGCTGTGAATTACAGGTGTCTGCCATCACACCCAGCTAGCTTTTGTACTTTTAGTAGAGATAGGGTTTCACCATGTTGGCCAGGCTGGTCTTGAACTCCAGACCTCAGGTTATTCGCCTGCCTTGGCCTCTCAAAGTGCAGGGATTACAGGCATGAGCCACTGCACCTGGCCTGCTCTTTGTTTCTGATTATCTTTTCAATGATGTTTGCATGGTGAACAGTCTTGGAAAAGAGAGTCGGTGTCTCCCTTTGGAGCAGAGGGTAGGCATGCTTATTGCCCATTCGGATTCCCTAAACTCAGTGTTCTTCTCAAGAAACATAACCCGCTACACATGCAAGTGGCATCTGGCCCTGTTCACATCACCCTGTGGGAAGTGGAGCTTGAGGAGCTGACTTAAAATGTCAGTATTCCAATTCCTGCTACGGCTTTGAGTAAAAACTCTCCTTTGTCGCTGACCCAGAAATGTTGTGTCATCTACCAGCCTCCATGAAATGGTGGCAGACTCACTTGTTAGCTTCTAAATAGGGTCAGATCTCACACCGTTCATAGTTCTTGACACACAGACAAAACGGAAGCTCTTAAGTATTTTGCTTAGGATGGTGTTCAAGTTTACTTTTTCCTGAATGTTCTTTTTCTCCTTTTTCTTAAACTCCCAAGGAACATTTTGCATTTGTTAAATGTTGTAAACTCAACTTTTTTGACTTATAAATAGCAAATGACAAGAGAATTCCATTCTAAAGTAACAGAATAACTTTAAAATGTGTCTAAGGAGTGGGAGATGTTACTTTTCACACTATCTCCAGTTCTCACATAGGCATCTGAACCAGTGGAATGCCTATTGGAAAGTCATGTTTTGTCTTTCTGTCTTCACCAACACAAATAAGTTCTTGGGATCTATTTTTTTTAAATCACACATATCACGTTACCTGGTAAATCACAGTGGTTAAGATGGTTTCCCAGATGACAAAGGGAGATTTTCCTTTTCAATATTTCATAATGCCTGGAAGAAATATTTTCCCCAAACACTAGGTTTTCAATTCAAATGAATTCAGCAAATATTTACCAAGGCCCTTACTCTACTGATAATTGCTTTGTAATAGAACATCTAAGGGAATGATGACTTTTTTAAAACAATATAGTCGGTAAAAATTTTACAAAGACAGAGCTGTGGAAAGTTCTAAGATTTTGTGGATAATTGTCTTGACATTTTGCTCTTTTGAATCCTAGAATCAGTTTAGCTATTGTACTTGTCAAACAAATCAGATTCCTTACAGTTGCTTTATTGGAAGGTATGGCAGATTGTATTCTCCGAAAGCAGCCACAGTAATATTTCTGGGGCCCATTGAAAGCTGCATCCTTTTTCCCTTTAACCTGAAGCTGGGCAGGACTTTGTGATCTCAACAAATAGAATATGGTGGAAAAGCCACCAGAGAAGTCAGCACAAGGGTGAGTGAGTGAGACATTCTCTCTCCTTGGGTGCCACATAGAGGGAATGCTAAAAAAAACTGTCATAGAAATTGTGAACCAAGAACATCTGAGACAGGTCTCAGTTACTTTAGAAAATTTACTTTGCCAAGGTTGAGGATGCACTGTGACACAGCCTCAGGAAGACATGTGCCCAGGGTGGTCGGGGCCCAGCTTGGTTTTATACATTTTAGGGAGACATGAGACATCAGTCAGTATGTGTAAGAAGTACATCGGTTCCATCTGGAAAGGCGGGACAATTTGAAGCGAAGGCAGGAAGCTGTGAGGGAGCTTCCAGGTCACAGATAGGTGAGACACAAATGATTGGAGTCTTTTGAGTTTCTGATGAGTCTTTCTCATGGAGGCAATCTAATGTACATCTGTCTCAGTGAGCAGAGGAATAACTTTTCATAGCATGGGAGGCGGATTTGCCCTAAGCAGTTTCCAGCTCAAGCTTTCCTTAGTGATTTTGGGGGCCCAAGAGATTTTCCCTTCACAATGGCCATGTGCTTGGAGTGGCATCTACAAGCCAAAGAATGGCAGAGATCGTGGGCCAGCACAACAGTCTCTACCAGCAGGCAAGGCAAGCTCCCTCCCAGAGCCGTCAGAGAGAGCATGGCCCTGTGGATGCCTGATTTCAGACTTCCAGCCTCCAGAACCAAGAGACAGTACATTTCTGTTGTTTTAAGCCACCCAGTGTGGCGTCGTTTATTACAGCAGCCTGAGCAAATGAATCTAACCCTTACAAGAGGAGTCTGCCCCAAGCTATCTCAGAAGCAGCTGGTCCCTTCTGTACATCTTACAGAGAAGATGGCTTTTGCCATATTTGTGGGTAACAGGTGTGACTTAGCTTGACACACTAGCTGTGTAGATGATGGACACTTGAGGCTTCACAGATTTGGTTTGCCGCCTGCCCATTTTTGAAAAGCAAAACTGCTCTTCTCTTCTGCTTTCTTTTTCTTTTTCACTTGAAGTTCTGTAATAACAGTGTCTGACATAAGATAAGTCCTCAATAAATGGCGATTCCTTTATCCAGCCATCTACCCCTTATTCCCTTCTCCTTCCTTCATCGGTGGGTTGGGACCTCCATCTTTTTGGTTTCCAGATACATTTGGTTTTCATCTTTAAAAACAAACTTTGCTTGAGCCTTTGACTTTATTTCCTCTCCTCAGTCATTGCTCCTTCCTGTATTTCATTTCCTTTCTCTCTTCTATTTCCTTCACTTTCTTTCTTTCTTTTGGTTTTGAGACACAGGCTTGCTCTGTCACCCAGGCTGGAGTGCGGTGGTGCGATCTCGGCTCATGGCAACCTCCGCCTCCCGGATTCAAGCGATTCTCCTGCCTCAGCCTCCCGAGTAGCTGGGATTGCAGGCACACACCACCACGCCTGGCTAACTTTTTGTATTTTTAGTAGAGATGCGGTTTCACCGTGTTAGCCAGGATAGCCTTCATCTCCTGACCTTGTGATCCACCTGCGTCATCCTCCCAAAGTGCTGGGATTACAGGTGTGAGCCACCGTGCCAGGCCACTTTCTTCATTTTCTAATGTTGGCTCTCGACTTTGTTCTCCTGGTTGAATGTCTCCGAAGTCACACTGATTCCCGGTGGCCTTGTCTCTGTCCTTATCTCCCTCCTACTCACTTCCTGTTTATAATGTGTGTCTATTTATGCCTTAGCTATCTGCTTCTTTTCGTTTTTAACAAACCTCCTGAAGAATAACATATCTACCAAATAGTGCTCAAATTCTTCATGTATAGATTGGGGAAGTGTCACAAAGTGAAAATTTCACCTGTTTCAGGAAAAAACTCTCAAATCGTATTCTCCCTCTGCTCTCACACTATCAAAATCAATACCGAAGACTTCTGTGACCAAGTGTATGGGGAGTTGCCCCATGCAGTGAACAGGAAGCGGGTGTCCTCCAATTCAGCTCTAACACTGTTTACCTGGAGGTCACATTGTATCCCACAGGTTGATCCCACAGGCCCCCATGACTCCCTCCGACCACCCCTTCAGGCACCAGTTGCAAATCTAGGCCTCTGGAACTTCTGACTGACAGACTTCAAGTTGGGGTTCCCATGACCCCTTCTTCGGGTTTGCTGAATTTGTAAGAGTAGCTCACTGAACTCTGAGAAACACTTAGGCTTACCAGTTTGTGATAAAGGATGTTACAAAGGATAGAGATGAAGAGATGTGCAGGGCAAGGTATGTGCAAGGGGGCACGGAGCTTCCATGCCCTCCCTGGATGTGCCACCTCCAGGTGAAACTGCCTTTGCAAAGTTATGACTGAGACAGTGAAAGTGATCTAACCTAACCGACTCCGTCTTCCTTGTGAACGGGGAGCTGTCTTTGTTCATTCCTGGGCATAGGCTGAACCAACTTTGGGAGGAACTTTACAGTTTAAAATAAAAATGATAACAGCCCTTTCCTAAAACAAACCTTCTTGCCCAGGGACCAGACTGCCTTTGTAGGGCTAACAAGTTAGCCCCAAGATTAGAAATTACGGCTTAGGAGTCATGCAGCTGGAGACGACAAGATCCTGACTCTCCCTGAACTGCTCCTCAGATCAGTGCTTGAGATACTGCAGACTCTTCACTTGATGGATTAGCTGGCACCACCCGGATTGATTAACTGGCTCATCTGTCCCCCATCCAGGAACTGACTCAGCACAAGAAGACAGCTTCAATTCCCTGTGATTTCATCTCCTACTTAACCAGTCAGCACTCCTGGTTCACGGGCCGCCACCCACCAAGTTGTCCTTAAAACTCTGATCCCCAAATGCCCGGGGAGGCTGATTTGAGTAATAATAAAACTCCAGTCTCCCACACAACCAGCTCTGTGTGTATTACTTTTTCTCTATTGCAGTTCTCCTGTCTTGATAAATCAGTTCTGTCTAGGCAGCGGACAAGGTAAATCCAGTGGGCGGTTACACAGGAACCTGCATGTGTTCAGCTACCCAGAAGCTGTCTGAACCCAGTACTCTTGGGTTTTTAAGGAAGCCTAAAGGTGTCAGCTTTCCTTCCTACATGGTGTAGGGTGGGACCCTGTCTATGCTGGGTCTTATGACTCACAGTCAGATAGTCAAGGAGGATTAGAATCCTGCTTGGGGCAGGTGAAAGGAGTGCAGGAGAAGATTGGAAAGATTCTGTTTCCTGAGGCCCGACACACCCAACATTGTAACAAAAGACTGTTAACAAGGGCTATGGGAGTTATGAGCCAGGAACCATGGATGAAAACCAATAAATATATGTGTATATGTGTAGGTCGTAACACCACCTTACCCAAATCAAAAAACAACCTTTGTAGTACTCTAGAAGCTCTCTCCTAATCTACCTTCATCTTCTTCTCTAAAAGTAACCAAAATCCTGATTTCAGTGCCACAAATTTATTTCTGGCTTGTTTTTAACTTTGCACAAATAAAATGATAAGTTATTATATTATTGGTTTTTGTTTATGTTTATGAGTTTGTTATGTTGTATATAGTTCATTCATTTTCATAGCTGTATAATATTCTGTTAATTCAGTGGAATATTATATCAAAATTTACTTCTAAATTCTATCGGCAGACACTTGGGTGGTTTCCAGTTTTGGCTCTGAGTAGTCAAATCTGCGTGTTCTGAGTATGTATACCTAACATTCTTGTATATGTCTTTTGTAGTTCTTACATATTTCTATGGGACAGATCTTAGAAGCGGAATTGTTGTGTCATATGCAAAGGTTCACCATTGCTGAACGTTAACAGTTTTCCAGAGATTGTGCCTATATTCTTATCAGCAGTATTTGAGTGTTCAAGTGGCCCCTCATCCTTGCTAACTTTCCATATTGGTATTCTCTTACATTTCAGCTTTTATAGCAGGTATGCTGTGATTAAGAAATTTAAACTTTGTCTGGTGTGTTTACTGACCACTTGAATATCCTCTTGTGAAAAGCCTATTCAACTCATTTAAGAATTTCTGTTTTGCAATGTCTTATTCTTGTTAATTGATTAATAAAAATTGATCAGCATTAGTTGAGATTAATTCTATTAATTAAATATAATTCTTTTAGTTAGAACATTTTGTGTTGTGTTTAAAAAAAAGTTTTCCTACCTCAAAGCAGTAAGTATAGTCTTTTATATTATCTTTTACAAATGTAATGTTTTGCTTTTCACATTTAGATACACCTTTTCTATATGGGGTGAGGTAGAGGAACAGATTCACTTTTCTCCATCTGGCTGTGTAACTGACCTGCCACCATTTTTTGCCACACTATTGTTGTTCTACAGTGTTGCTTTATCATAAAGTAAGTTCCATTCTATGTTAGATCCCTCAAGCTTCTGAATGGCTGTATTATATCATCGATGCTTCACCAGTTAAATATCCTAAAAAGTAAACAATCAAACAGTAACGGGAAGCCAGTAAGCCTTACCTGGTTTAGCTAGGTGGTATTCTAACCATAAAACTTCCAAACAAAAGGGACATGGAGGAAAGAGTATGGATTTAGGCCACTTATCCTAATCTTAGCTCATGCTCTTACTCATCAATGTTGGTTATTTATCCCCAGTTCTCTCCTCTATAAAATAAGAATGATAATAACTATCTCAGCCAGTTGTAAGGATTAGAAATAGCATAGCTTAGAAAGCTTGGCATAGAGCTGGCTCCTAAAAAGTCATAGCAGTTATTAATACAGCAAAAGGTTCAAGAAGACTTCATCTTAGATTCGGAAAGATCCTCGTTATCTTTGGAATAAGGAAATGCTTTCATGTGTTCACTTTGTTTGGAGAGCTGGAGGTGGCTGAGCACAGGCCAGGACTATGGGTTTTGGCTCCTAATGGCCTTTGGCTTAAAGAACCTAGTAGGACCCAAAGATAGCATAAGTTTGAGAAAACGCATGAGAACCTTCATTACTGCTCTCATGGCCTTTCACGCCAGTACCAAAAACCTAGTGTTATGTGTTTTGTAGGCATTTTTTTTTTCTGGAGAGATACAAAGAATAGTTATTTCTGTAATTACTTACTTACTTCTGATTTCTAATTTTCCCCAGAGAAAGGAAAGCATTATCTAAAAATAAAACTGAAGTATATCATCTAAAAATAAAACTAAAGTCCAAGGCGAGGATATTTTTCCAATGGAAGTTTAGCCTCCGGATTCCTATGTAACAATTTTTATATTTTCCAATAGCTATGGCCCTTCCCAGCTGTATGGGGAGGCCTGGAACATACCGTAATGCCCATATTTAAGAAACAAATAAATCCCCATTCCTGTCAAGATTGTTGATATAGTATTAATCTTTATATTAGAAATCTCCTTGGAAACCTAGAGGGAAATAAAGGTTCTTTACAGTGGGGTAGGAAAGCCTTAGATCTACAATATTTTACCAAACCATCTTTGCTTTGGGTTTCTTCACTGAGTAAATATCAAAGTTAGTAGTAAGAGCAGAAACTTGGTCCTTTTTGGACTCATTATATTGGAAACTGGATAAAATGACTGAAACAGAGACAGTTAAAAGGTGTCAATTGGTTTTTCTTTTTCTTTTCTTTCTTTCTTTCTTTCTTTTTTTTTGGAGATAGAGTCTTACTCTGTTGCCCAGGCCAGAGTACGGGGCGTGATCTCAGCTCACTGCAACCTCCACCTTCTGGGTTCAAGTGATTCTCCTGCCTCAGCCTCCTGAGTAGCTGGAATTACAGGCATGTGCCATCACACCCAGCTAATTTTTGTATTTTGAGTAGAGATGGGATTTTACCACGTTGGCCAGGCTGGTCTTGAACTCCTGACCTCAGGTGATCTGCCTGCCTTAGTGTCAGTTGGGTTTCTAATCTTCATCTTTATTAATTTTATCCTGAATACAACATGTGGCATTATGGATCAGAGACAAGATTTCTTGTTACAGCTCAGTAAATAATAAACCTGTCACCGTCTTACCCCAGTGTGTCACATAAGAGACAGTGGGAGTTTTCCCTGTGTAAGAAGTGGACATTCCACAGGTGAGAGGGTAGGAAACACTATGTACTCTGCTTATGAAGGGAAGGAGGCAGCTGCTCCTCTTCCCTTCTGAAAGGCTCTCTTTGGAAACATAAAGGGCAGGAATCCCAACTCCAGCCTTTGCCATGGAAATAAAATCTCCTCTGGTGCCTGGTAACCCCAGTTGACTTAGCTTTTACACCTTACACCTAGTAAGTTAAACCTCCAGTATCCCAGGCATCTTTGGAGTGAACGTAAGTGTCTATACCAGGATTTAATCTTTTTGTCTTTGGGAAGACTAGAGATGTTTTATTTTCCTTTCAAATCAGAGCACTTAAGTAGACAAATGGCTGTAGATCTAACTGCCAAGGTGTTTGGAGAATCTCAGGCCAGGGATTTTCCCAAAGCATTGAGAGTGTTCCTTCCATCTGAAACATCTGCTTACAGAAAAGGAAACAGGTGACAAGGGGCTGTTTTCTCGAGTGACCACAGGATTGCTACAACTAGGACGAGGGAGGAATATGATGTCTCTTGGTGAGGTGTGGCAGGAGAGTTCCCCCCACCCCAAAATAACAGAAAGAAAACACCTTTTTATGTGCAGTTTACCAACTGTCAATATGACACAAAGTGTCAACAGCTAATGACTATTATATATACCTCTCTCCTGTTATTAGTACTTTCATTCTATCTGTTTAGGTGGGTTGATTGAATTTTTCACTTTGGAAACATGAATGGCGTCAGCTTTATCTGTATCAGAGGGAATTTGGGTTACACCTTTATTCTGTGACACTCTAGACTTTTTTTCTGTAAAGAGCCAGATAGCAGATATTTTAGGCTTTGCTGTCCATAGACAGTCCCTGTGGCATATTATCCCTTGTTCACTTTATGATGGTTAAACATGTCAAAACCTGTATAGAAGCGGGCTGCGGACAGGATTTGGCTGTCTGAGTTGTGCTTTGTCGATCTCTGCTCTAGTTACCTTCTCTTATTCTGCCCGTATTTCCCATGTTGCAAACCTCCAACTTGGGGAAGGTGAAACGATCTTTATACTCATAATATTCCCTGGTTTTCAGATCAGAAAAGACAGGCAATCTATGATGTCTGCTACTCGGACTTTGTCATGGTTCTATGTCAATGTCAAGTTACCTGTTCTATGCAGCTTGGTACAAAGCTGAATTGTTTATGTTTCATGGCAGTCAGGTGGAATTTGGAAAGATATTCATGAAGATGGCATCGCGTTGGTGATCCAATGACAGAGGAGGAATATAGTTTCTGCTTTCTGTCTTCTGAGAATTAGATCACTGTAAGCCGGGACGGAGTGACATAAAATAAGCATTATAATTAAATGCTCCAAAAACATTTGATTGCAACATTTCCTTTAAATATGACCATCTAGCCAATGAGAAGAGATTTTAGGCCAACGTATTCATCAGCATACAATTAAGAGTGCCCCAAAGGTTACATTTCCAAAGCACTTATTTTGGGGTCTGTATTTGCTTTGAGGCTGGCCAGCAACTTTGAGAGACTCTCACCTGAAAGTCAAGGGCTAACGTCCATGATATATAACCTAACCAAAGATGCCAGTGTGGCTGCATGAATGCCTGACCTCTAAAAATTGCCAAATCTCTCTCTCCTTCTCTCTTCCTGGAGGATTTTTGCCTAAAGACTTTTAAAATTAAGGTTTCTGCTGTGACAAGTCAAATATTGGAAGCAGAGGAGGAATTAGTAAATAAGCAATGAATGTTGATCTGCTTATCTGCTAAACAGTAAAAGACTACACATGCACCGTCTATGTGTTCTTCATTTTGTTTGAAGTAGAACAAAAACAAATTAGATAAGTTTGGCTCTAAGTAGGCTGCCTGAAGGATTCAGGTGAATCTTCCTCTTTAAGTAACTGATGTTTTAGAAAGGTGGATTTCATTTAGCTTTATTGTCTTTGGAATTCCAACCTGGAACACACAGTATTGCCTGGCACACAGAAGGGACTTAAATACTGGTTGTCGGGCTGGGCGCAGTGGCTCACGCCTGTAATCTCAGCACATTGGGAGGTCAAGGTGGATCACGAGGTCAGGAGTTCAAGACCAGCCTGACCAAGGTGGTGAAACCCCGTCTCTACTGAAAATACAAAAATTAGCTGGGTGTGGTGATGGGCGCCTGTAATCCCAGCTACTTGGGAGGCTGAGGCAGAGAATTGCTTGAACTTGGGAGGTGGAGGTTGCAGTGAGCTGAGATCGCACCGCTGCATTCCAGCCTGGGCAACAGAGTGAGACTCCATCTCAAATAGGTACATACATACATACATACATACGTATACATACATACATACTGGTTGTTGAACTGCAGTAGAAAGTTTTGCATAAATGAAGTTTTGTGAACTGAAGAAAAAATTCAACTTTGTGCAATATATTTCACTGTGAATTATATTCAAAAATAAATTTATGCCAAGCATTTTAAAACATTGTATTTGGAAATAAATTCAAGCTTATGGAAAGTTACAAGAGCAGTGCAGAGAATGCTCATATACCTTTTACTCAGAAGGACCAACTGTTAACATTTTGCCCCATTTGCTTTTCATGTGCTTTCCCTCTGTGTATATGCATATTATTTCTTATTTTGAACCACTTAAAAGTACGTTGTAAGAGACGATGCTCTTTACCTCTAATTATTTCAGAGGATATGACCCAAGAACAGAGATACTCTCTTTTTATAACAGCTTTATTGAAATATAATTCATATAGCATACAATTCACCCATTTAAAGCATACACTTCAGTGGCTTTGAGTGTTCACAGACTTTTACACTCATCACCGCTATCTAGTTCCAGAACATTTTCATCTCCCTGAGAAGAAAGCTCATTCCCATGAGCAATCACTCCCCATCCCCAGCCCTAGGCAACCACTAATGTACTATCTGTCTTTGTGGAGTTGCCTATTTTGGACATTTTATATAAATGGAATCATTCACTATATGGTCTTTTTTTTAATTTTTTTGAGATGGAGTCTCATCTGTCGCCCAGGCTGGAATGCAGTGGCACTATCTTGGCTCACTGCATCCTCTGCCTCCCAGGTTCCAGCGATCCTCCTGCCTTAGCCTCCCAAGAAGCTGGGATTACAGGCAAGCGCCACCATGCCTGGCTAATTTTTGTATTTTTAGTAGAGATGGAGTTTTACCCTCTTGGCCGGGCTGGTCTCGAACTCCTGACCTCAAGTGATCTGCCCGCTTTGGCCTCACAAAGTGCTGAGATTACAGGAGTGTGCTGCTTCACTGGGATTTATATGGTCTTTTGTATCTTTGATTTTGAGGTTTACCCATGTTGTAGCCCATATCAGTACTTCATTCTTTTCATGGCTGGATAATATTCCATTGTACAGATCTATCCCATTTGATTTATCCATTCACCAGGTGATGGACATTTGCCTTCTTTCCATTTACTGTGGTGCTGCTGTGGACATTTGTACACTGCTTTTGTGTGGATGTACATTTTCCATTCTCTTGGGTACATACCTATATACCTAGGAGTGGAATTCCTGGGCCATATGGAAACTCTGTGCTTACTTATTTGAAGAACTGCTGATTTTCCAAGCAGCCACACCAGTTCTTCAATTTCTCCACATTCTTGCTAACACTTTGGTATTGTCCATCTTCTTTATTATAGCCTTCCTTGTGACTGTGAAGTGGTTTCTCAATGTGTTTTGTTTTGTTTTGAGATGAGATCTTGCTTTGTCACCCAGGTTGGAGTGCAGTGGTGTGATCTCGGCTCACTGCAAACTGTGCTTCTTGGGGCTCAAGAGATCCTCCCACCCCAGCTTCCCAAGTAGCTGGGACCACAGGTGCATGCCACCATGTCTGGCTAATTTTTTGTATTTTTGGTAGAGATGAGGTTTCACCATAATACCCACCAGGCTGGTCTCAAATTCCTGAGCTCATGTGATCTGCCTACCTCAGCCTCTCAAAGTGTTGGGATTACAGGAGTGAGCCAATACACCTGGCCTCTCAATGTGGTTGTGATTTTCATTTTTATGATGGTGAATGATGTTGAGTATCTCTTCATGTACTTACTGGTCATTTATTTTCTTTTTTTGGAAAAATGTCTAATCAAATTGTTGTTTTAAAATTAGGTTATTTTTATTGATGAGTTATTTATAAGAGTTATTTATCTTTTTGGAATACAAATCCCTTATCTGATACATGATTTCCAAATATTTTCTTTTCTTTTTTTAGACAGATTCTCACTCTGTCACCCAGGCTGGTGTACACTGGCATGATCACGGCTCACTCTAGCTTAGCCTCCCTGCTCTTAGGTAATCCTCCCACCTCAGCCTCCTGAGTAGCTGGGACTACAGGCCTGCACCACCACAACTGGCTAATTTTTGTAATAATTGTGTATTGCTCAAGCAATCTGCCTACCTTGACCTCCCAAAGTGCTGAGATTACAGCTATAAGCCACAGTGCCCAGGCTGCTAATATTTTCTCCTACTCTGTGGGCTGAATTTTCACTTTCTCGATGGTGTCTCTTGAAGCATAAAAATCTTATATTTTAATAAATTCCAGTGTCCTCATTTTTTTCTTTTGTCACTTATGCTTTTGGTGTCATATCTAAGAAATCATTGTCTAATCTAGGTTCGTGAAGAATTTTTCTAAGGGTTTTATAGTTTTACATTTAGGTATGTAATACATAGGACATCCTCTTATAACCACTGTAAGGTTATCAATTTGAGGAAATTTAACATTGACATACTTATATGTGATCTTCCATGTATATTTTGATTTTCTCAGTTGAGCTAATACATTCTATAGTATTTTCTTGTTTCTTTTAATACCGGCCAGTCCAGAATTATGTATGACATTTAGTTATCTTGTCATTAGTCTCCTTTAATGTGAAACTGTTCCTTAGCCTTACTTTATCTTTCACGATATTGATATTTTTAAAGACCCCTCCCACCTTTTTAATTAGAATGTTCTTCATTTTGTGTCTGATGTTTCCTCATGATTAGATTCAGGTTATTCCTCCCTGGTCAGCCTGAAAGTGATGTTGTGTTATTTTGTACTTGTTTTTAAAGCAAAGAATTCTTTTACAGAGTGAATAACTAGATCCCTAAATTGTTTATGTTTAAATACATGTTCATATATCTAGTTTGGGACGAGGTTCAGTGGCTCATGTCTGTAATCCCAGCACTTTGGGAGGCCAAGGCACGTGGATCACGTGAGTCTAGGAGTTCAAGACCAGCCTGGGTAACATAGGGAGACCCTGTCTCTGAAAAAAAAAAAAATTAATTTAAACAAAAACAAAGAAAACCCAAATATCTGGTTTGGTTACAGCCAGGCATAATTCTAATTTGATTCTGAGCACCTACGGTTATTGAGCATAGAAATCAATGGGAATTTGGGGTCTTATGATGGCCGTTCTGTTCTCTTGGCTGAATCCTCATGCCTGGGCCTAGTGCAGAAGTCTTGTTTCTGCCCTTTGTGCTATTCTCTGTGGACTACCTGTGTTTTTTCTTCCTAGGTAGTTGTATTCTCTCATCTGTATCTGATTTGATGTTTTAGTGATTGAACAACATGAAATTAAGTGACTCTGTATATATTTAGGATCGTTAACTCTTCTTGTTGCATTGATCCTTTCACCAGCATGTAATGTCCCTCTTTGTTTCTTGTGTTCTTAATGCAAGTATTCCCGGGAGGGGCAACCTATTAAACAATAGTGTATCAGAAGGAGTTATTTATTTCTTATATGATGACTAAGGACACATGGACAGAATTTGATAGGAGAGTGGGAAGAAAAAACAGAATTAGAGAGCATTGGTCTAGGACAAAAGTCCTAGGAGGGAGATCAGATTTGTGGCTCCAGTTAGGAGCAGTTTTAGGGTACTCTAGACCCCTACCTGGAGAGGGAGGGAGACTGTGAGAGGAGCACAGAGCCAGCATCAGGAACCAAAGGCAAATATTGCCTATCTCACAATGATGGGTAAAGCCAGAGTCTGGTGAATGTGTATTTTATAATCCTCCAAATCAATAGGGAGATTATTCTGTCAGATGAGTCCACTTGTGCTTCCAAACAATTCAATATGGCCAGTTACTTGACATGGATGCTAACAAAAAAATAGAAGCATCAGGATAAAATAGGAGGCAAGAGTCCTTAAATCCATCACACATTCCGTAGGGTCTTCTGTGGATTCCTGTCTGGAAGCCCTGTATGGTAGGAATATTTTCCAAAGTATTATGAAATTTCCACTAAGCAGGGTGTATTATTTTGCCAGATATTTTTTAAAAGACATTTTCACATGGGAAATCATGTCTGAAGATTGTAAAGAAGAGTCAGGGGATACTTTTAACTTCAGATTAAATATGTATAACCTTGGAACTCATAGCTTCCCACACAGGCTTTCAGGTAGGCAGAGTGAGTAGATTTAGAAACATATACACAAATATGCATAAATAAACACACATATATATACATTGTGGCTCTATTCTACATAGGACAAGATAATTTACAGAACATATGTCATTATAGATGCTGTTTAGACTCCTAAAGTACTTTTGAGTAAAAATAGGCTATTCTTAACAAAAATGATCAAGTCAAAAGTAAAAATCTGTTTTTGTCTTTGACTAAGTCTGTGTAGGTCTTATCATTGTAAGCCCCAAAACTATCTCCTGTTCTTGAAGGAGGATCTATGCAGGTATTCTCACGGCCAAATGACCAGAAGTTAAGGACTGAAAACCATAAGGAGGTAGACAGCATTGGGAGGCAGGCACTCCGCAATAAACAGACTCATACATTGTGGCCCACCCATCTCACTCTTCCGCTTTCAGAGTCATTAATAGGGCACCTGGTGTTCACAGCACAGCAACCTAGCACAGGGATTGGAGAATGGATACAGCCAGTATTGAACAGCTCCTGCCCTCTGTCTCTGCCCCAGCAACAGTTTTAGTTGAGGAAGCTGAGCTCTAACCAGATGTTGATGTGAAGCATCACCTTTCACCATCTCTCTCATGATACAACTTTGAGAAGTCCTTAATCAGCTCAGTCTCAGCCTCTTCATATACAAAACAAGATGATCGGCCCAGGTGGTCCTAATGTTTTTCTAAGCTCTTAGAATCTAAGATCTTAGCATTGGAAGCAATCACCATGAACTTATGATATGAAATGTTAAATAATGGATATAAAATAGAGACTATTAAAATAGTAAGAAAAATAGAGTCATAAAGTGAAAAACTTTTTTTTGTCATTTAAAATGGATTTTAGAAACACAAAGTAAAACAAATTAATGACAGAGATTTATTTTGCAAGCCAAATGAGCTTAGCTAGCTAGCATCTCTTTCCATAATAGTTAATTATCTTTACTTTGCAACACTTCCATCTAGTTGAATTGGTCAACTGTTATTAGTCAGTGATCTCAGACAGAGAAAACTTTCCTGGGGGAATTATTGCTCTATTCCTTTGGATTCGTGGCTGTCTTGATACTTAACTTTAGTCAGATACCAAAGAACATCCGGTGTTTCATAAAATGTCACCTTCGAATAGAAATTTGGCAGTCATGTGCTGAGTTCTGGAAAATGACATACTGTCTAACCAGAATCCATGTGTGGGCTCCTGTAACAGATCTGAAAAGAAAGTAGCTTAGTCTAATTTGCCCAGAAACACTGACAGTGGGCTGCACTCTAAGGTGACTTTTCTGAGTGGACACATTCTCCAGCACCATTTCTAACATAACCGTTTGGCAGATACCAGCTGGCACATGGAATAGCCAGCCAGGTCAGGGAGGAAGTGGTAAAAACAAAAGGATAGAGGAATTCTAGAGACAGAGAGCATTAGTGCTGATTGAGCATTGTGGATTAGTCCTTGTCATTCAACTATAAAGCATGGTCAACTACATTAAAGGAAATAAATGACTGATGCTGTTTTATCTGTCTTTACATTCTCCCTTTTATTTTGGAAAAAGTGTCTGGAGTATCTTAAGCCCTGGAGCTAAGACTAGAGCCATTCAGCTTCAGACTCGACCACTTAGTTATTAAGAACACTTGGGTGGATTATTGATCTTCCCTGTGCCTTGACTGCCTCTTTTGTAAAATGGAAATAAAAGTGCTTTCTATCTCATAGAGTTGCTTTGAGAATTTAAGGACTTAATATACATTAATTTTTAAAAAGATTAGTGCCCAACACAGAGTAAGCACTATGTAAGAATTTGTTGTTGTGCTAATCTTCAAAGGGGAAACTCAGTGGATAAGATTTAAAACGTTTTTGATGGTCAGATTTAGAATTTATTTCCTTGGAGCATTCTTAATCCTTTCACCACCTGGACTTCATCTGATTCTTTCTGCCTCCTGCTTCTTTATGGGGGGAGGGGTGGGAAAAAGGCAGAAGGTTCTCAGACTTGAAACGAAATATTACTGTTGCTAAGGTTCCTCTTCTTTTCCACCGTTGGGTCTGCTCAGGAAAGAATGCAATTTGTAGGTCTGAAATTAACATTTTCCCTCTCTTACTGGGCTTTGCTGGCTAAAACAATGTTAGAACTCATGTTTCCCAGTGAAGATGGGCTATGTCTGACTAGGATTGACAGCAACTATGTCACTGCTGAGCCACAAACCAAACAAAACTTTAGGGCTTTGGAGTTTAGACAATAGCTGAGTTACAAGGGTACTGTCCCAGAAGGGACCAAGCTTATGTTTTGCAGACCTGGACAATGAAATGGCTGTGTCTTTCAAAATAATTTCCCAGGTCTTTGCTTTACTGAGATGTGCCTTTCCCCTGACAACAGAGAATTTCCAACATGGGGAGAAAGCAGGTTCCCTATCGTAATCTTCAGGATAGCTTGATTGATTATAATTTGCAATCTTTCAAATCTGCAGGACACCAGCAAGTACTGACTTCTTCATGATGGGAAAAAACATATTGGCCCAGAGAGGAGGAGGATGTTTTGATTGGCGACTTAGCCAAACAGAGCGATTATTGCAAATTCAGATGGGCGGAGGGTTTCTCAGAAACGCTTAGTAATGGCCAGAGGATATGCCATGGTCTGAGATAGATGCTCAGCCAAAGATAATGTCCCACAGGAGGCTAGCTGGTTTCAAGTCAAACAGGTCCAGCAGCCCAGGACCAGCCCTAGGTTCCAAATGGCAAAGGGAGACTCATTGGCATTCTGAACACTTCAAAATCCTCTTCTTCTGGGATGCTCAGTATGTCCAGACTAATAAAACCAATTCTCATTAAGATGTTTAGATCTCAATGTGAATCCTCATCCATATTCTAGAGTTATTTAGTTTTTGAAAGAGAACTGAAAAAGAAAGTGATTAGTCACCTCCCAGTGTAAATTCCAAAGGTAGAATTCCAGGACGAGTGTAATCCATCATATTATCATCACCTTCATCTCACTCACAAGGCTAATCCTGAAGCACTTTCCTGAACAAATAGTTCAATTCTATAAACATTTAAGGGTGATAATGTGCAAGGATTTATGATTCCAAACCAGTGGAATGCTGCCCAGAAGTTTAGGGACCTGGGGCAGCAGTTAGACATTGGATAAAATCCTAGCTTCACCTCTTACAGGCTTTGTGAGTTTCAACCTCTTGACTTTTAGTTTGCAAAACAGAACTGATAAACTTACCTCCTTATAAGGCTGCGGTGGGGGATTTGGTAAGATGAAGGTCTTTGTGCAGTGCCTGACATATAGTAAGGGCTCAGTAGATGTTACTTGTATACAGTATTAAGTAGAACTCAAGCACATACAAGAGTAGGTTCTTTAAAGCTCAGCTGATGACTACCTTGACCACTGAAGTCCTAGCACCTGGCACAGGATGAATACTCAACAAGTACTTGTTAAGTGAATAAAGTTACACGTTTTTCCCTGCTTCATTTGCCCACCAGCCCATAACCTTCATCTCTTGCTTCCTCTATCACAAAGGAACTTTGATAGAGCCAGAGGAAAGAGTACCATGAGTAGGTGAAGTTGGCTATGCTAATAGGACTGGTCAAAACTTAAAAACAGCAAGAGCCTACTGAGAAGACTGCAGCCAGAAGGAGCCAGACGTCTGGGAAGGTCACAATTAGGAACCGGGAAGTGGGAGAGACTGAATAAAAGGGCAGGTCCAGGGCACGCAGATTCTGTGTGCTTCTTTTTCCAAGGACTGGCTGTGCTGGGAATTGCAGCAAGCTGAATCCACCAACGTTGAAACATAAAAGCTTCTTTCAAGTTTTGCCAGAAACTGTCTGTGTGGTTGACTCATTCCAGGTAGGATGTAAAAGACCATGCTCAATAACCAGACACATATGTATTTATTGTGCTACACCCTTTTTCTCCCTGATTCCCTTCTCCCTCTCCCTCCAGGATGTCCTTCCATTTACAGGCTTGACGGGAATGGGGAGAGCTGGGAAGCCCTGCTTCTTTACATTTTTAAACGTGAGGCAGCAGTCTGCTTTTATAAGCATCAGTAAAACCAATGTTGTCCCCTCATTTCTGTGAAAATCAGATTCAGTTTTTGTTTCAATTAAATAAGTGGTCTGTACTCAGATGGCTGAATGCAGGGAGATTGTTGATCACAAATGTATCAGTTGTTAGTCATAGGTCTAAAGTTTCCCTCACTCTGGTCAACCTTTTTGATGTGCTGTGTCCTAACCTCTTCTTACCAGGTATGTTCCATCAAGGGGAACATTTCTAGCCTTGGGTTTTAAAGCCCTCAGCTCGCCAGCTCACCACCTCATGGAGGAAGAGAAAGTATCATATGGAAGTATGTTTTCAGTCTTGCAGACAGTGGTTGGAGATTGCAAGGCCAACCTGAAATAGGTGTGGTTTTTTGTTTTGTTTTCAGCTAAAATTGCTTGCTGGTATTGGCAGGAGGCTAAGTAGAAAAGGAGGGAAGAATTTGTCCCTGGCAGTTTTTAAATACGCAAAAAGCCAGCATTTGCTTTGCAAGCGCATGTCTCCTAAGCTTTGTGGGCTCCTGCCCACAGTAGGCAAGCAGTTTACTCTGTCTGCAGTACTCACCATGCTTCCAAAGACTCCAAAGACTCAACTCAATGTTGATTCCCCATTTGATTCAAGCTCTCTGACCTATAGCAGTTTTACTACTACATCAGCATTGAGAGTAGACAGCAACATAGACATCAAAAGAAAAAGACCCTTGGCTTATTTTTAACACCCTATTGTTCAGCCTTTGCTGTTACTGCGTTACTTTTCTGCTTTCATTCTGTGGCTCTCTACTTTTGTAGCTATCCTTTCTTTAGTTCTTTTAATAAACATTAGTCATACTTCCCTTTCCTACTTTTTAAAAATCCGTATTGTCTCAGCTCAGTAGCAGCCTTGTCAGACACAGGCCCAGTGGACCAGGCACCAAAGCTAGGAATGCGGGGCAAGCTGAATCCAGAGGTCACAGGGGCACAGGAAAATCCAGGACACAAAGGCCCCAGTGCAGGTTGCACAGGAGAGACAAGTGGCTAAGTTAGACACAAAATTTAGACTAGGTGCTGATACCAGGAGCAAATAGCATAAAAAGTAAAAGCTAAAGCCAGAATTCAAACCAGGAGCACTGAGAACCATGGGTCCAATTTCAGAGGTAAATTAGCAAGGAATGGCATTTTAACCACTGGAATAACTACCATTAATTGAATACTGAGCATGGACCAGAAACTCTGTGTGATGCCTTACACATATCGAAACTTTGCGTGGGTTAGTCTCCATAATCCCTCATGTGCAGATGAAGAAACTGAGGCCCAGAACTGGAAGTTCCTTGGCCACACCACACTTTAGACTTAGGTGTGTATGACTATAAGCTATCCTCTTCCCATGAGTATCACTGCCACTGAATAAGATTTTGGCATTCAATATCTGGTTACCTCTTTTTTTAAAAAAAAAATAGAAAACAACAACAACAAAAAAACGCTTTTATTTTAGATTCAGGGTTACATGTGCAGGTTATATAGATAAACTCGTGTCACAGGGGTTTAATGTACAGATTATTTTGTCACCCAGGTACTAAGCCTAATACCCATAGATATTATTTCTGCTCCTCTCCGTCCTCTCACCCTCCACCCTCTGGTAGGCCCGTGTGTCTGTTGTTCCCCTCTTTGTGTCCATGTGCTTCATCATTTAGCTTCCACTTATAAGTGAGAACATGCTATATTTGGTTTTCTGTTCCTGTGTTAGTTTGCTAAGGATAATGGCCTTCAGCTCCATCCATGCCCCTGCAGAGGACCTGGTCATATTCTTTTTTATGGCTGCATGGTATTCTATGGTGTATATGTGCCACATTTTCTTTATTCAGTCTATCATTGATGGACATTTGGATTGATTCCACATCTTTGCTATTGTGAATAGTGCTGCAATGAGCATACGTGTGCACGTGTCTTTATAACAGAATAATTTATATTCCTTTGGGTGTATACCCAGTAATGGCATTGCTGAGTCAAATGGTATTTCTGTTTTTATGTCTTTGAGGATTCGCCACACTGTTTCCCACAATGGCTGAACTAATTTATACTCCCACTAATAGTGTATAGTGTCCGTTTTTCTCCACAAACTCACAAGCATCTGCTATTTTTAAATTTTTAAATAATAGCTATTCTGACTGGTGTTAGCTGGTATCTCATTGGTTTTGATTGGCATTTCTCTAATGATCAGTGATATTGGGCTTTTTTTCATATGCTTGTTGGCTGCATGTATGTCTTCTTTTGAAAAGTGTCTGTTCATGTCCTTTGCCTACTTTTTAATGGAGTTGGTTTTTTCTTTCTTGTAAATGTCTTTAAGTTCCTTAAAGATGCTAAATATTAGACATTTGTCAGATGCATAGTTTGCAAAAATTTTCTCCTATAACATAGGTTGTCTGTTTACCCTGTTGACAGATTTTTTTGCTGTGCAGAAACTCTTTAGTGTAATTAGATCCCATTGGTCATTTTTGCTTTTGTTGCAATTGCTTTTGGCATCTTTGTCATGAAATCTTTGCCAGTTCTTATGTCCTGAATGGTATTCCCTTGGTTGTCTGCCAGGGTTCTTATAGTTTTAGGTTTTACATTTAAGCCTTTAATTGATCTTGAGTTAATTTTTGAATATGGTGTAGGAAAGAGATCCACTGTTAATCTTTCACATGTGGCTAACCAGTTAACCCCATACCTATTGCTTTCCCTATTGTTTGTTTTTGTCAGGTTTGTTGAAGATCAGTTAGTTGTAGGTGTGCAGTCTTATTTCTGGGTTCTCTATTCTGTTGCATTGGTCTATGTGACTGTTTTTGTACCAGTACCATGCTTCTTTGGTTACTGTAGCCCTGTAATATAGTTTAAAGTCATGTAGTGTGATGCCTCCAGCTTTGTTCTTTTGCATAGGATCGCCTTGACTGTTCAGACTCGTTTTTGGTTTCATATGAATTTTAGAATAGTTTTCTCTCATTTGTGAAGAATGTCAATAGTAGTTTAATAGGCATAGCATTGAATCTATAAATTGCTTTGGGCAGTATGGCCATTTTAATGATATTGATTCTTCCTATCCATGAGCATGGAATGTTTTTCATTTGTTTGTATCATCTCTGATTCATTTGAGCAGTGGTTTGTAGTTCTCCTTGTAGAGATATTTCACCTCCATAGTTAGCCGTATTTCTAGATATTTCATTCTTTTGTGGCAATTGTGAATGGGAATTCATTCCCAGTTTGGCTCTCATCTTAACTGTTGTTGTTGTCTACAAATTTTTTTTTGTAGATTTTTTTTGCTTGTGATTTTTGCTGGGATTTTGTGTAGATTTTTTTGCTGGTGAAATTGCTTTGGGAAAGCATTTGAGGGATCATCATGATAGATAGGAGGCAGGACTAGATTGCAGCTCAACTCAGATGGACAGAGAAGCGTGTGGAGGATTGTATCATGAGTTTTAGCTCCAGAAAGGCTTAAGAACAAACCAGGAATCCTGAGAGGACCCATAGACCCCCTTAAGGAAGCAGACCGCTCCTGCAGAACCCAGGAGACACCTCAAATACTGTGAGTACCCAAACTGCGGAAGTGGGTAAGGGAGATCATCCAATCCCAAACACACACCCCAGTGGGGAAACTGAAGGTCTAGTTTTCGGGAGAAGTTTCTGACCTTAGCTGGAGCTGAGTCAATTTAGAGAGCTGAGCAAAATACAGGAGTACAAGAAGCAGTGAAAAAGGCCCTGGGAGCTTGCTGGGTCCTCAAGCAAGCCATTCCTCCCTGGCACCACAGGGATCCCTTGGGAGGGTGACCTTGGGAGGGAAAACTACACAGGGACAAGCAAATCCCTATCTGAACTTTGTAACAATCTGAACTGAGTGAGAAGCATCCTGGCCAGAACTCGAAGGAGGATGCAACTCTGGTATGCAGACTCCACAGGCTGAGGAAGAATCAAGCCCTTTTCTTTTGCAGCTGGGAGGTGGGTAGCCTGGGGCAAGTTCCCAAGCCCTGCTCATCCACAGCCTGGAAACAGACTCAGCGCTGTTAGTGGGGCACAGTGGGAGTGAGACCAGTCTTTCAGATTGCATGAGAACTGGGTGAGCCTTGTGACTGCAGTCTGAGCTCAGACATGCCTAGCTCTGCCCCAACATGATGGGCCTTCCCTATCCACCCTAATAACTAAAGACAAAGGGTATATACTCTCGGGAGTTCTAGGGTCTGGAGCAGGTTGTTTAATTTCCATGTAATCTTATAGTTTTCAGCAATTTTCTTAGCCTTGAGTTCTATTTTTTTGCACTGTGGTCTGAGAGAGTGGTTAGTATCATTTTAGTTCCTTTGTGTTTCCTGAGGATAGTTTTATGTCCAACTGTGTGGTCAATTTTAGAGTATGTACCCGGTAGAGATGAGAAGAATGCATAACCTGTTGTTTTGAGGTGGAGTGTTCTACAGAGGTATATCAGATCTATTTGGTCCGGTGTTGAGTTCAGATCCTGAATATCTTTGTTAATTTTCTGCCTCAATCATCTAATACTGTCAGTGGTGTTGTAAAGTCTCTCACTATTATTGTTTGAAAGTCTCTTTGTAGGTCTCTAAGAAGTTTGAAAGTCTCTTTGAAGGTCTCTAAGAAGTTGTTTTATGAATCTGAGTGCTCCTGTGTTGGGTGCACATATATTTAGGATAGTTAAGTCTTCTTGTTGAACTGAATCCTTTACCATTATGCAATGCCCTTCTTTGTCTCTGTCTCTCTCTCTTTTTTTTTTTAATCTCTGTTGGTTTAAAGTCTGTTTGGTTTGAAAGTAGAATTGCAACCCCTGCTTTTTTGTTGTTTTCTATTTGCCTGGTAGATTTTTCTCCATCCCTTTATTTTGAGCCTGTGGGTGTCATTGCATGTGAAATGGGTCTCTGAAGACATCATACCATTGCGTCTTGCTTCTTTATCCAGTTTGCAAGTCTGAGCCTTTTCATTGGGGCATTTAGCCCATTTACATTCATGATTAGTATTAATATGTGTAGATTTGATCCTATCACCATGTTGTTAGTTGTTTTTATGCCAACTTGTTTGAGTGGTTTCTTTATAGTGTCACCACCCTGTGCATTTAGGTGTGTGTTTTGTAGTGGCTGGTATTAGTCTTTTCTTTCTAAATTTAGTGCTGCTTTCAGGAGCTCTCGTAAGGCAGATCTGGTGGTAATAAATTCTCTCAACACTTGCTTGTCTAAAAGGATCTTATTTCTCCTTCATTTGGAAAGCCTAGTTTGGCTGGATATGACATTCTTGGTTGGAATTTCTTTTCTTTAAGAATATTGAATATAGGACCCCAATATATTCTGGCTTGTAGGATTTCTGCTGAGAGGTCCACTGATAGTCTGTGGGCTTCCCTTTGTAGATGACCTGTCTTTTCTCTCTACCTACCTTTAATATTTTTTCTTTCATTTTGACCTTGGAAAATCTGATGATTATGTGTCTTGGGCATTATCACCTTGTCAAGTATTTTGTAGGAGTTCTCTGTATTTCTGGAATTTGAATGTTTGCCTCTCTAGCTGGGTTGGGAAAGTTCTCATGAGTGATATCCTGAAATATGCTTTCCAAGTTGCTTCCATTCTCCCTATCTCTTTCAGATATGCCAGTGAGTCATAGACTTGGTCTCTTTGCATAATCCCATATTTCTTAGAAGTTTTGTTTGTCCCTTTTTTTCTCTCTTTTTAAAATTTCTTATATGACTATCTTATTTCAAAAAGCCATTCTTCAAGCTCTGAGATTCTTTCCTCAGCTTGGTCTGTTCTGCTGTTAATATTTGCAATTGTATTATGAAATTCTTGTAGAGTGTTTTTCAGCTCTATCAGGTTGGTTACATTCTTTTCTATACTGGCTATTTTGTCTTTCAGTTCCTGTATCATTTTACTGTGATTCTTAGCTTTCTTAAATTGGGTTTCAATGTTCGCCTGAATCTCAATGATCTTCATTATTATCCACGTTCTGAATTTTATTTCGTCATTTCAGTCTTCTCAGCCCAGTTAAGAACTTTTCCTGGAGAACTAGTGCAGTCACAAGTGGGAGAGGGACTATGCTACTGGCACCTAGCAGATAAGGCCAGAGATACTTCTAAATATCTTGCAATGCACAGAATTATCTGACCCAAAATGTCAGTACTGAGGTTGAAAAGCCTGGGGTCAAAGAAATGGGGGGTTTAAGCAAGGAAAGAAAAGGTTTAAAAGTTTATTTCTATATGCAAATGTTTTCTTTGTAGCATTCTTGCTTATTTCACAGATGTGATGGCTTCTCAAAATTCTTAAATAATAGTTTTTTTATATATATATATACACACACACACTCATATATATATGAATATATACATAATTATTTGATACTATGTATATATTATCAATTTTGGTAACAAATACTTATTTGTAACAAAGTAACAAATATATTATTGTTGTATACTATACTATTATTGTATACTAATATTTCATACTATTTCTATATATATGTGTGTGCGTGTGTGTGTGTGTAAAATTATTTGTTTTTTTCTGTTTCTAAAATTATTTTTTTCAGGGTATTCTCATTCATCTGTTTATGTTTATAGATAAGGATGTACACAGTGATCTCAACCCTGACTGCACATTAGACTAGTGGATCCCAAACTCTAGGAGTAGGGCATAAGCATCCACAGTTTTCTAAAGTTCCGAGGTGATTTGGAGACACAGTTAGTGTCACCATGAACAAGTGTCAGAAGCTTAAATGGTTTTCTTTGGTACAAATGAAGCTCTCTGCCCCATCACACTTCCTTAGGCAAATACAGATTTTGATTTTGGAACCCTTGAGAAGAGTTGTCAAGAAAGAAAAGGATGGGATTGAGATAAAAGCTGCTGCCATGAAGAAGATTAAAAGAAACTATTGGCGCCCTGGGTGGATGCAGCAGAAAGACCCACAGAGGCTCATGGAATGGATGCTAAGCCTCAGGATGGTAGGGAGAAGCCTAAGAATAATAGAAATATTGGACCAAGAGCCTGATATAGAGCAGATCCAGCTTTATCAGTTCACTTTCTGTTCTCAAGGGCCACTACCTTCTGCACCTGCTTTCTATAGAACCAAGTTGCCGAGTCCTGCCAACTTAGCTCTGTATTTCTTTTTTTGGGTGGGAGGTGTTGAGTTTCTCCCTAAAAATGTGAATTTATAGTCTCCATCTATATTTGGGAATCAATGTACACTGCCAGTTATTATTAAGGCACATAGCCACAATCTTATACAGCACATTCAACCAAAACCTGGAAAGTCAGTAAAGTTACAAATATGGAAGAGGAAATGTAAGTGTCCTATCCTATAGAACTGGTGGGGTGGCGTACAATATGAATTGGTTATGTCAAGGTCCCCCAAGGTCTCCATTACTTTTTCATATTAACTTAAGTCTCTGAGGTTTCTACATGACCACACAGTGCCTCTAGGTTGCAAAGCTCCTCTCGCCTCTGCTTTATCCCTGTTCTCCTACAGGTAAGTGCAGACAAGTAACCACAGGTCTGATTTCTATTGGTGTTGGATGAGACTAACTAACTTCAGAGACCCTGCTCAGACAGTATCAGGAAGGCATATAGCTGGGGTGTGATCGCCATGTCTGCAGTGTTTCTTTTGTGTAGATGTTAAGGGAGGCCTTCTCCAACCTCTCAGCAACGTCAAGGTGCATCAGGGAAAAGAAATAGATCAGTGTTTCCTCCTCAGGATTGCTCAGTGTAGAAAAAAAGGGCTCAGGCATGAGGAAACAACAAAGTCAAGAGAGTACAGTCTTCTTTAGCTACACAGATACTTGGGTGAGAGATTCTAGGAACTCAGAATGACAATGAACTAACACACATCTGAAATAAGGAGCTTTTTAATAGGATGAAGAGTAACAGATTACAGTTTAGCCCAGAACTTACATACTAATTTTGCTTTTATTACATTATATAGAGATATGGGCCCCCAAGAAATCTTTCCCACGGGCTGAAATTTATTCACCATATATTAATTGAACAGCTAGGAAGAGTTTTGAGCACTGAGGAGATGACAATGAACAAATCAGAACAATTCCCTGTATTATAGAGCCTCACTGTCCAATATCATCTCATCGACCAGCATGTAGCTATTTAAATTTAAATTAATTAAAATCAAACCAGGCCAGGTGCAGTGGGTCATGCCTGTAATCACAGCACTTTGGGAGGCTGAGGCGGATAGATCACTTGAAGTCAAGAGTTCAAGACCAGCTTGGCCAACATGGTGAAACCCCGTCTCTATTAAAAATGCAAAAATTAGCTGGGCATGGTGGTGAGTGCCTGTAATCCCAGTTACTTGGGAGGCTGAGGCAGGAGAATCGCTTGAACCTGGGAGGCAGAAGTTGCAGTGAGCCGAGATCATGCCAATGCACTCCAGCCTGGGTGACAGAGCAAGACTCTGTCTCAAAAAAAAAAAAAGGAACTAAATCTAAACTTCATTTCCTTGGTTGTACTAGCCATACTTTAAATCCTCAGAAGTCCTCAATATATGGCTACTTGTTATTGTACTGGCCAGCAGAGATGTAGATAATTTCCATCATTGCAGTAAGTAATATTAAACAGCACTGTCAAGAGATGGCTTTTGATATAGTATGGATCTGTGTCCCCACCCAAATTTCATGTCAAAATATAATCCCCAAAGCTGGACGTGGAGGCTGGTGGAGGTGATTGGATCATGGGGGTGTTTTCTCATGGTTTAACACCATTCCCCGAATGCTGTTACCATGATAGAGTTCTCACAAGATCTGGTTGTTTAAAAGTGTGTGGCAGCTCTCCCTTTGCTCTCCTCCTGTTGCTCTGAACATGTGATGTGCCTGCTCCTGCTTTGCCTTCTGCCATGAGTAAAAGTTTCCTGACACCTCCCCAGAAGTTGAGCAGAAGCCACTAAGCTTCCTGTACAGCCTGCAGCACTGTAAGCCAATTAAAACTCTTTTCTTTATAAATCACCCAGTCTTGGGTATTTCTTTATAGTAATATAATAATAGATTAATACAGCTTCCAACCTGGAGAGGTATCTACCTTTAGTATTCCACTTTGGTGAAAAATCTGAATGATCTTATTGATATTATTTGGCTCTTTGTCCTCCCTACCCCACAAATTTCATGTGAATTGTAATCCCCAGTATTAGGGAACGGACCTGGTAGGAAGTGTTTGGATCACGGGAGCGGGTTTCCCCATTGCTGTCCTCATGGGAGTGAGTGAGTTCTCATGAGATCTGGTTGTTCACGAGTGTGTGGCACTTCCCCCTTCGCTCCCTCTTCCTCCTGCTCTGGCCATGCGAAAACCTGCCTTGCTTCCCCTTCCCCTCCCACCATGATTGCGCGTTTCCTGAGACCTTCCCACCCATGCTTTCTGTGCAGCCTGTGGAACTGTGAATCAATTAAACCTCTTTTCTTCATAAATTACCCACTCTCAGGTATGTCTTGATAGCAATGTGAGAACAGACTTATATACCCATTATGTAAATGGTTTTTTGAGAAGGACAGTGTCACACAAACCACTATCAGTTATTAATGGAATAGTAGAAAAAGCATCGCTTCTGGAGTCAAAGATGAATTCAAATCTCTGTCTTGCACTATACCAGCTGAGAAAATTCAGCCAGGAATCAATCATTTTATGAAAACAACAATAGTATCATACTTCATAGTAATTAAATGAGATGATAGTATATAATGTGGCTAATTCCAGGGCCTGAACACATAGAGGTACTAAATAAGTATCTGTCATGGAGTAGCCTATTATGAAATGGTCACAGGACAGATAGCTTTTCATGAATGTAACAACTAGCCAATTAGCTAGACACTGTTCTAAGAGTTTTACAAATGCAGACTCAGAGGCCAGGTGCAGTGGCTCATGCCTGTAATCCCAGCACTTTGGGAGGCCAACGCAGTAGGATCACTTGAACCCAGGAGGTTGAGGCTGCAGCTCAGATTGTGCCACTACACTCCAGCCTGAGTGACAGAGCAAGGACTTGTCTCTAAAAAAAAAACACAAAAAATGCAAGCTCATTCAGTCCTCACAAAACCTGTGAAATAGGCGCCATTATTATTTCTATTTAATAGATAGGGAAATTAAGATAAACAGATTAATTTGACCAATATTTGAGCTTGTATTAGTCAAAGGTTATTTTTAATTCTTCTACAGCTTCATAAGCCACCCTGAAATCTCAGTGACTTCACACAGTCCAAGTTTTCTTCCTTGCTCATGTCACAGGCCAGTTAGACATTCAGTGAAGGCCATTGTGCAGGAATTCAGAGTTCCCACCAAAGGGGAGAAATACCAACTTTTAGGTTCTCAGAATCCTCTCGTGGACTCTGCATCTGGGCTGGGGAAAGAATAAGAAAGAGCTTAAAGCAGTCTTTCTCAACTTCAGTATTTGTATGGTTAATTTTATGTGTCAATTTGGCTGGGTTAAGGGATGCCCAAATAACTGGTAAAATATAATTTATGGCATGTGTATGAAAGTATTTCTGGAGGAGATTGGAATTTGAATCAACAGACTGAGTAAGGAAGATCTGCCCTCAGCAATGTGGGTAGCAACATCTAACACACTGAGGGCTTAAATAGTACAATAGAGAAAGGACAAATTCTCTCTCTTCTTGAGCTGGAACATCCATCTTCTCCTGCCCTTGAGCATCAGTGCTGCTGGTTCTTGGGTCTTCCAACTCTGGGACTTTCACCAGGTGCCTCTCAGTTCTTTGGCTTTCTGCCTCTGTCAGGGCTTTAGACCCAGACTGAATTATATCACTGGTTTTTCTGGGTCTCCAGCTGGCAAATTTAATACTTCTGAAACTCCATAATTGTGTGAGCCAATTCTCATAATAAATCTCCTGTTATATGTATCTGTGTATATCCTACTGGTTCTGTTTCTCTGAAGATCCTTAATATGGTATTATTGATATTTTGGACTGGATTATTTCTCATTTGCTGTTCTGTGCATTATAAGATGTTTAGCAGTATCTCTGGCCTCCAGTGGCAACCTGTCAGTTATGACAAGGGGTTGGGGGGTATACATGTGTATACATCAGTGTATGCCCCACCTAGTTGAGAATAGTGGCTTAAGGAATCACGCCAAGGTTTTAGAGGTTAAGCTAGAAAGTGGTCATATTTCTTTTACCCAAATTTTATTGCCTAGAACTCAAACGGCCACATGTAAGTTCTTGAGAGTTGGAAAATGTAATCCAGCAATGTGTCCAGGAAGAAGAGGCGGTCTGGAAAGATTAGATGAGCAATGTTGGATTCACTTGATAGATATAGACCTCCAAAAACATGCTAAAAGCTTGAGAGAAACTAGCAAAGATATGTAGGATATTCTAAACAGTACTGGAGACAAAACCACACTTTTTTTTTTTTTTTTTTTTTTCCTGAGGAGTCTCACTGTGTCTCCCAGGCTAGAGTGCAGTGGCGTGATCTTGGCTCACTATAACCTCCACCTTTCAGGTTCAAGTGATTCTCCTGCCTCAGTCTCCCAAGTAGCTGGGATTATAGGTGGCTACCATCAAGCCTGGTTCGTTTTTGTATTTTTACTGGAGACAGGATTTTACCATGCTGGCCAGGCTGGTCTTGAACTCCTGAGCTCAGGTGATCTGCCTGCCTTGGCCTTCCAAAGTGCTGGGATTACAGGTGTGAGCCACTGCGCCCAGCCAAAAACATATGACTATCAAGATTTTTTTCATGGCTGATACCATCACCCTATATAGTTCTGCCAGAATACAAAGTTAATACAATAGATGCCATGTTTCCTGGCAATATATATTTGTCAGATAACACCAAAAAACAATCAACATTTCCCAGTGATCTATGGAAAAGCTGAACATGGGAATAAAGCTCGGATGATAGGAATATTTTCATGAGGCCACCTAGTCCCAATCGCCTTCCAGAAAGATGAGCATCTGTAATATGTAGGCCAGGAGTGCAAGAGAGCTAGAACTGCATTTTTTGGGAGAGGGAAAAGTGGAGAATCTTTGGATACATGTCACAAATAATGAAGTCAAAAACAAGGAGAGGTAGAAACAAGGGTAAAGTTGCCATTCATTTAGTATCTATAGTTTCAAGTAAATATTTTGGCCTACTGTAAAGGCATGTTGTCAAGTTGATTAATAAGTGACGTTTTCTAAAATCCCACTTGAAGCACTGATATTTTTATATTTCAACGCAGGTTAGGTCATTTTTTCTGTACAGAAAAAAATCTATGTCTTTTGTAAGGATCATCTAAATTACAGTTAGCTCCTGTTGGTGCATTAAAAAAACCTTTGAATAGGCCGGGCACAGTAGCTCATGCCTGTATTCCTAGCCCTTTTAGAGGCTGAAGTAGGCAGATCACCTGAGGCCAGAAGTTTAAGAGCAGCCTGGCCAACAAAGTGAAACCCTATCTTACTAAAAAGATAAAAATCAGCAGGCATGGTGGCACGTGCCTGTAGTCCTAGCTACTCGGGAGGCTGAGGCACAAGAATCGCTTGAACCCAGGAGATGGAGCTTGCAGCGAGCTGAGATCCAGCCACTCCAGCCTGGGTGATAGAGTGACTCTGTCACACACACACACACACACACACACACACACACACACACACACACACACCCTTTAAATATCCCTTAATTTTCCCTGCTTTATGACAACCAAATTAAAGTCAAAATGTTTCTTGAGTTTTTTATTATATGGTTTGAGGAAAATTATTTCTCAGCTGCCTAGTTTGGACATTTTTCTCTTTGCTATGTAATCCTATTGAAAAGAACTAGAAACTCTCAAGTTTCTACCAAAAGGCACCAAATCAAATTCTAGGAGCCAAGGCTGGCTTCTCCAACCACTCTTAGCTCCATCCCACCCAACCCCTGCCCTAAGTAAAAGACAACAACACTACATCTTTGTGCCAATAAAACAGTCTAATTCAGCCTAGGTCAATGGGTTAAAAAAACAGTCTACCAATAAATTAAAGTTATTGATAGCCTAATTCTCACTACAATTAATAATTTCATTTTTTGAAAATAACTATAAAATATCAATAATGTGTTCTAAAATACATATACAGAGAAAAATCATGCACATTTTGAGAGTAGATTTATAAACACACACATGAATTAATTCGACATATGAGAATGACTTGGAGAGGTTGGGGTATGGTGATAAAAAGAACTTGGACAGACCAATGTGATAGTACATCATGAACTAAGGAGCATGAGGGGAGGAAGAGCCAGAAAGATAGAGAGGGGAGAGGGGAGAGAAGGAGAGTGTGAGAGTGAGCGAGAGAGAGAGGGAGAGACAATGCTTTAGTAGAAAGAAAGCTGCAGTAGAATCTCTGTAGAACAAAATGTACTGAATTACACTTGTAGAGAAACTCATACGTATGTCTTTGTTCCTGGTGAAATCCTGTATGATGTGTTATCAATAACTGGAATAAAGATGTAAATGTAATACTTAAAAACATTTGATGTGACACAAATCTGGAAAAATTTATTACTATGTTGGGTAATGGAAATTGAGGGTAACATCTCAGAAGTAACCAGACAGTGGCTCCCAAGCCTAGTGCCACTGTCTTTCTCTGATGGTGATGTATAAGATACTTTCGTTGGCAAAGATGAATCTAGTGATAGGCAGCCAGACTTCTAGAGAAAACAGAGCTGTATCTCTGGATCTATGGACCATTATTGACTCATTTTTTTTTTTTTTTACTGTAATGGGAGACACTCAGGAAGAGCCCCCTACTTACACCATGGGAACTGAGCTCCCCTGATAACCATAATTTTTCCTTCTTATGAAAGGGAATTAGGAAAAGAGGAAGTCAAATTGTCCCTAATTGCAGACAACCGGATTGTATATTTACAAAACCCCATCGTCTCAGCCCAAAATCTCAAGCTAATAAGCAACTTCAGCAAAGTCTCAGGATACAAAATCAATGTGCAAAAATCACAAGCATTCCTATATACCAAAAACAGACAGAGAGCCAAATCATGAGCAAACTTCCATTCACAATTGCTACAAAGAGAATAAAATACCTAGGAATACAACTATTAACAAGGGATGTGAAGAACCTCTTCAAGGAGAACTACAAACCACTGCTCAAGGAAATAAGAGAGGACACAAACAGATGGAGAAACATTCCATGCTCATGGTTAGGAAAAATCAATATCGTGAAAATGGCCATACTGCCCAAAGTAATTTATAGATTCAGTGCTATTTCCAT